>CATIWR010109853.1:0-16768 GCA_949677035.1 Omphalea diandra
GACTAGGATGGTTAATCCTAAGTCTAGAACCTCTTTTGATCTTGACAAAGTAGATTGATCATCACTAATATTTCAAATAAGTGTTGATTTTGCAGAAATAAATAAATCTCTCAAGAAGAAATGAAAGGAGTTGATAAACTCCAAAAGTGACATGTAAATTGTGACCGCAATCTAGGATTCACGACTGCGACTCATGTTAAGGCATGCTAAAATTCAAGCAAGCAAAATAGCGGAGCCATTCTCGGCCATGACTTACGGAAAAGAAAAAGCCAAAATGTGACAGACGATTTCGAGGTGCAAGTCACGCCCTAGTCGCGACCGCAAATTTCAAAGTAACTCAAGAGGGAAACAAGTCCACAACCATAGCTTGGCAAGTGTCCCAGAAGACTATTGGAAGTCAAATTTCATAGAAGCATCTTGTTGGTAGCGACCGCGAATCCTGAGGAAGAAAGATGACCACTTTGATAGATGGATTTGCGTCCTCTGTCGCAACCTGTGTAAGAAAACTCGTGACCGCGACTTCTGAAAGTAGGTAAAAGACAACGACTATATTTTCCTAGTGAACTAATAAGAAGCTACCACGTGGACTAGCTGTTAGACACAAACGGGGTTTCCTTTGAAGAATTTGGATTTCGCGACCGTGAAATGCAATAGCGAACGCGATTTCATCCTGACAAGCATTTAATGCAGAATCTGTCAAGCATGTCTTAAAGATTTGATGAGCTATGATCTGTAATGTCTCTTTGGTGGAGTTTGGCTATAAATATACCACCTAACAGCCATGAATAAAGTTGCTAAGGAATTTATTACAAGTGATTAAAGCTCTCAATCTTTGCTACTCATTTCCTTCATTTTCTTTATGAAATTGTAATTGTTAGGTATAAGCATTAAACACCAAGTTGTAAGGTTGTTATGTTAGCCTGTAAAAACACTTCAAGAAAGGTTTAAGTGTGAGCCTAGTAAAACACTTGAGTGAGGTTGTGTGTTAGCCTAAAAACACATTGTTGTAAGGTTGTGTGTTAGCCATCAAAACACAAGTTGTACAAGTTGGGTGTGAGCTTGAAAACACCATTGAGATAGTGAAATACCCAATTGGTTAATGGAGGAGTGGACGTAGGGTCAATTATATCTAAACCACTATAAATCGGTTGTCTCCATTCTACTATTTCTTCTTCCCCTTTTCTTTGTTGTTGAAATTTTTATACACCAATTCAACCCCCCTTCTTGGTGCCCAGGGACAACAGATTTGAAGTCCACTAAAGAATTTGAGCTCACCCATCATGTCCTTCTCAAATTTCCTAGTCATACACTGAATGAATTTTTCATAAAGAATTCATTAGTAGCACCAAATATAATATCATCAACATAAATTTAAACAATCAAAATGTCTTTGTCATGCCTTTTAAAAAACAAAGTTATATCAATCTGGCCCTTTTGCAAAATTATTTTTCAAAAGGAAAGAACTAAGCCTTTCATACCAAGCTCTAGGAGCTTATTTCAATCCATACAAGGTTTTAATTAGTTTGAAAACATGGTTAGGAAAATCATGAGACTCAAAACATGGAGGTTGTTCCATATGAACTTCCTCCTCTATGAAACCATTTAAAAAGGCGCCTTTGACATCCATTTGAAAAAGCTTGAAATGCATATGACAAGCAAATGCTAAAAGAACCCTAATGGCCTCTATTCTTGCAATAGAGGCAAAGGTTTCATCCTAATGTCTTCCTCTTTTTTGTAACCCTTTGCAATCAATCTAGTTTTGTTTCTTGTGATGAAACCTTACTCATCCAACTTGTTCCTAAAAACTCATTTGCATCCTACAACTAACTGTTCTTAAGATGAAAGACAAGTTTTCAAAATTTATTTCTCTCAAATCGGTTGAGTTCCTCTTGTATAGCAATCACCTAACTGTCATCATCAAGAGCCTCATCAATTGATTTTAGCTTAATTTCTGAAAATAAAAGCAAGATTATTATTTGATGCATTCGATTGAGCTCTAGTGTTTACTCTTTTAGATGTCTCACTAATGATTAGCTCTTTTGGGTAATCCTTGAAGTACCTCTAATCCTTGAGAAGTCCTTGAGCTTGGTCCTCTTCTTGTTGGGGCTGACCGTGCTCTAATTCTTAAGATGGCTCTTGCTCATCAATATCAATTACATTCTACTTAGATGTTGAGTTCAGCTCTAACTTTTTAAAACCACCTACAAGATCATCAATAAGAGAACCTTTCCCAAGTTCAAGTTTGTTATATTCATTAAAAACAACATTCATTGACTTTTTTACCCTTATAGACTTTTTGCTAAACACCCTATAGGCTTTGTTAGTGGTGGAATAGCCTGAAAATATGCCTTCATCATTTTTGAAGCAAAATTTCCAAGGTTGTCCTTGGTGTTCAAGATGTAACATTTGCACCCAAAAACTCTAAGACATGAAAGCTTAGGCTTTCTTCCATTTTATAGACCTTAAGAGATTTTATTTAGAATATATCTTTTAAAAACTCTTTTCGCAATGTAACAATCGGTGTTGATGTCTTCAACACAAAAGTAATTAGGAAGAGAATACTCATTCAATATAGTCCTAGTTATCTCAGCCAATGTTCTATTATTTCTCTCTATAACACCATTTTATTGTGGTGTTCTAAGAGTCAAAAAATTATGTGAAATTATATTCTCTAATTAATAGTTTTTAGAAAGTTCATTTTGAAATTCATTTCCTTAGTCGCTTCTAATAAAAGAAATGAAGTAACCCTTTTCATTTTGAATTCTTTTTGCAAAGCTTTTGAAATAATCAAAGCTATCACTTTTATGAGCTAAGAAACTAACCCAAGTAAACCTTGAGCCATGAAACATAAGTTGTCAACCTCTTTATCTTCATCTTCTTCACTCGAGTCATCATCCCATGTTGCTTTAAAGCTCTTCTTCTTCTTCTTGTCCCAATTTTTTTTCTTCATTAGCTTGGGACCTTTAAATTTTATGTGACCTTATTTCTCATATTCAAAACAAGTCACATCATTTTTCTTCTCCTTAAAGTTGGATGTTCTCTTCTTGAGGTTCCTTCTGTCCTTTCTCCTCTTCATGAGCTCCTTAGACCTCCTATAAAACATGGTAAGTTCCTCTTCCTCCTTCTCTTTCATCACTTTCAATAGAGCTTTCTTCCACCTCATTGCCTTTGCTAGAGGATTTAAAAGCAAGTTTTTCTTTTCTCCTTTTTCTCCTTAAGCTCTCATCCTCTTGTTCATCCTTCTTAATCACCAACCCATGGTTAAGAAGTCTTCCAATAAGAACATTGATTAATATCTTTCTAATTCCTTTATTGCATTCTTGTATGCTACACACCCTTGCCCCCAACTTTTCTAAGGGAAGCATTTTAAGCATTTTGTTATTTACCTTATGATTGGTGAGTGTTCTTCCATACTTCTTCATATTATTCAGAATGGAAAGGAGTCTATTAATCATGTTAATGACAGTTTCATTTTCCTTCATCATGAAAAACTCTCATTCGATCATATACATCTCCAATCTAATTGATGTCACTAATGTTGCACCCTTATGGTTCCACACTTTTCTCTTGAAATAGAACTAAGGATAATTACCATGTCTCTTTTATTCTTGTCATCTGCCTTCCTATGTGCTTCCACCCATTCTTCTCTTGAAAGCAACTCTTCACTACCATCCATTACTCTAGTAGATGGCTTCCACTCCTTTACAACAATGTCCTAAAGATCCAATACATCACTATCAAGTAGATTTCCATTCTATACTTTTAATAAGTACAGTTAGATCCATTAAAGAAAGGTTCAAGATGAAAGTGGATTAATTCTTATGCCATCAATCTTTTCGTAAGTAATTAAGGCAAGATTTGAGGCTAGGCTTTGATACCATATGTTGGCCATTATGCACAAAAAAAAAAGGGTATTAGGAAATTTAAAATTTTATGAGGGAGTGTGAATGATTTAAAGTTTTGAGAAAGAGTTTGAGAGAAAAAAAATAAGAGATTTATAATGGTTCAATTATTAACCAGCCCTAAATACACTCCTTAATTCTTTCAATTAGGTATGACACTACCTCTTAATGGTGTTTTTTCAAGCTCACACCTAATTTACAACAATGTGTTTTTTAAGGCTCACACACAACCTTTACAAGTGTTTTTTCAATGCTAGCACATAAACCTAAGCAAGAGTTTTTCTAATTAGGCACATTCAAAAATGTAGACCCAATGGTTTTTAATGGCTCACACCTAACCTTTACAACTCAAGTACAAAGAACTAAAGAGTAAAGAGTTAAGAAATTAAATTACAAGAGTTTTGCCATAAATTAATGTTATCCTCTTGCATTCAAAGCCATTTGGTGGAGTATTTATAGGTTTCAACCACCAAATAACCATTACAAATGAAACTATCTCCAAAGTTTGTGGTAAATTCCTATATTTAATACTTGTTCGTCTGAGATCACGATCACTATCCTCAAGTTGAGGTCATGATTTGTGATTTGCTTTGGATTTTACTTGATCATGGTCGAGATCTTCAAAATATGTCTAATGACTGGTTACACATGGCAATCCATCATTGGTACATAAAAAACTAGCCATTGGAACCCCCTAATAGATTTTATATATTGCGATCACAATTTAGGAAGGTTGGTCGCTACTTGTACCATAAATCACACTAGAGCTTTAGTATCCCAAGCTTTTATAGATCTCGATCGCTACCAAGATGTTACGCCCGTGAATTTTGAACCTTAAATGGTTATCTTGACATGTGCTTTACCTTGGTTGACCGTTTGAAGTCCCTTTTTTACTCATTTAAAGATAGTGGTCACAACTTAAGCTGCGACTCTCATTGTGAATCCCTTTGTCAATTTTAATCCAAAGTTTTCTTAAGATAATGGTCGCGAACCTCAAATCCTATTCACGATTTAAAAGATAGTTTTGACACTTTGAACATTTTGCTTCCAATCACTTCCATTCAACTTCTAATGAGTTCACAACTTAATTTTTATGCAGACAACACTTAGAAATGATGTTAAAACCTTTCAATCTATATTGTCTAAATCAAAAGTTTTGACAAACCTAATCTAACAAACAAGAGCAAAAACATTCAAATGTTTTCATGGCTTAGAAAAGGTTTGGACATCTGGTTATTATAAATAAATGCTTAAGATATGAAAAGATTATCCCTTTGGCTATCAAATATATATGCATAAAAGATGAATATTCATAAAAAAAAATTTAGAAAAAAGGTACTTTGGGCCTTTTTGGCTAATTAGAATATTATCATTCATATTAGGAAACAAAAAAGAAGAATTATATTGAATATTCAATGTATCCATAGAATATATATATATATATATATATATATATATATATAGAATTTGTCAAAAGCCTTTTGAGAAGTAGTTTTTTGCCTTTTCTTTCATATCAGATTTCTTCAACTTTTTGTTTTGAGCAATTTGATCTTTGGTAAGCTCAGTGATGTTTTTTAGCTCATTTTGAACTTGTGATTGGGCAAATCTGATTTTTTTTTTTTTTTTTTTTAGTTTAGTTGTGAGTTTTTTTTATCTCTTTATTAACAAATTAACTTTTTTCTTAAAGAGATTTTTTTTTTTTTCCTTCTATGATATCCTTTTCAAGGACTTTAAGTTTATTACATGAATTATTTAGTTTAGAAATGAATGCATTAACCTTTCTAATGCTTTGATCAACGAGGCAATTCATCTATAAAGACCTTAATGTTTATTTTTTAGTCTATGCTTACTTCATCTATAGTAGCATGATCATATATGAACTTGAGTTCCTCTTCCAATTGTTTGGTGACCTTAGTATCTCAAGAATCTAACTTGAAAGACCTTTCGAGATTATTGATAACTGCTTATATTTAAAAGTTACTTCAACATTTTCTTTAAAGTCTTCATGATTATCAATACTTTTTTTTGTCATTCGATATAGACAAATAATCGACTAATCCCTAGAAAAGGATCTTGTTAATAAAAAGGCTATTTCAAAAAAAAAAAAAAAGGAATCATAAATACTAAGTGGTTGTACCTTTAAAGAGGCAACTGATTTTATTTTTTTTTTTACTCTTAGGTGTTTTGGCTAAGTTATTATTTATTCCTCATTTTCTTCTAGAGGCTACTTTCTACTGACTTTATTAAGGATTAAGCTATCGTACGGTAAAAGGATGTCCGCTAAGTCAAGAATTAGAGAAGTTAGGGTAACATTATATTCAAGAGCCAAACTTAGAGTAATTATTTATTTGCTCGATGAATCCTTAGAACATTTTTAACAAGAATTAGGGTAATGCCTAAGTAAGAACTCTAGCACTATAACCTTTAACTTTATTTTGATATTAGAAAGGGTAAGAATTAGCATCCTTGAAGTGTTTTTCTTGGCTTTTTTTAACATGATTGTTCAAGACTACAAGCTACCTTTATTATAAGATCTAAGATTTCTTTAGGAATATCATTTGTAAACATGCAAAGGAAAAATGGAGCTTTGATTATCATTATGAAAATAATAAGAACTTATAACAATATGATTACATTTTTTAGTGAACTTATAACAATATGATTACATTTTTTAGTGAAGTTATCATGTAAAAGGATAGATTTACTTAAGACAAGTTGTTCAATGTTTAATAAGCCATTTCACTCCAAATTTATGAAATTAGTGTTTAAGTTCTACCTTAATTAAACCTAGGGCAAAGGATTGAAGAAAAGAAAGTAAAGGAAGAGAAGAGGTGAAGCATGACCACACACACAATTGTGCCTTATTTAGGACCAAAAGGCATTAAAAAGAAGTACTACCATGCGTCCAAAACACTGTCATGCCTCCCTCAAAGAGAATAAACAAGATGGATCATCCAGAAGCATGACCATGCATATGGTCGCAAGTAAGAAGGGCAAAATGTGAAGATCTAGACACAACTAAGAAGCATGAATGTGCACACTCAAAAATTAAACATTTTATTTCCCTCCAAAGTTTCCTTTTGAGGATCTCTAAACTTCCTACTTGAAGAAAACCTTTTAGGCACTATTTAAGGAGGCAAATACTGAAGAATTAAAAAAAGAAGACACCTCCAAAGTCTTAGAGAGAGTGAAATTTAGAGAAAGAAGCAATTAAAAGAGAAAAAGGCAAAGAACTCAAAGGAAGAAGGTACTTCCAATCAAGGCGATTCAAGGAGTCCATGACTTCCCCTGTAATTAATTTGATTGATTTCTTTTCTTCTCTTTTCTTTATTATAAACTAAAACCCTAAAGGTTAAGGTTGTATATGGATCTTGTGTGACATATATTGGTTTTCCTTAATCTAAGTCTTATTGGTTTTATTTATTCCTATGTTAGTAATTGTTGAATGATTTATGATATTGATTGATTGGCCATTGTTCATATTTATTTTCGTGAGTGCACTATTAAGAGATGTATTTCATGCAACAGACCCTTTAATAATTCCCTTGTTTTGTTATGAGTTGAGAAACCTTAATAGAGCATTGTTATCCTTGGAGTCTTGATTAGTAAGATAATTGCATGATATCTAGCTTTTGTGTTGAGAGACAATTGACTTAACATGCCTTTGTATGTTAGTTAATACTCGATAGAGATTGATTAATCACTTTTGTGACTCGATAGTGGCATAAGATGGATATACCAAATAAACAAAGATTAGGAATCCTTTAGGAAGTCTCCAAATGAAATTAAAACCCTAGCCACTCTTCAGTATTGATTGTTTCCCATTACTACAAGAGTTTGTTTTATTTCCTTAGTTATTGTTTTAATTATCATTCAATATTGGTTCTTTAGATAATATAAGATATAAGATACATAGTGCTTAAACTCAATCTTCGTGTGAATGAAATTTGTACTCATAAGTACACTTTATTACTTTTGACCTGTGCACTTGCAGTTTAAGGGTTTTCATATAATTCGCACTCATGTCATCAAATTATTAGTGTTGTTGCTGGGATCAATGACTTTAACACTAAGTTGTTAGTTTTGTACGAATCTAGAGTTTTGTTTTTCATTTTTAACCTTATTTCTTAATTCTTTATTTTTGGTGCATTACTAGAACTCAGACTTAGGAAAACGAAGAAGACGTACTTTAAATCAAAGGTGGTGAGAACAACAACAAAATCAAGAGATGGCAAATCAAGGAGACCAACCTTTGAAGGAATTCACCATACCACCTCTTGAAGGATTACAACTAGCTATCACTCGACCTAACATTAATGCTAATACCCTGAAGATCAAGCCAACGTTCATTCAAATGCTTACAAACATTCTTTAATTCCATGGCCTTTTTCATAAAGATCTTAATGCTTACATAGCAAATTTCTTAGAGATTTGTGACACCTTTTAGCAAATAGAAATGTCTACAGATGTGGTGAGATTGCGCCTTTTCAAACACTTTTAAGGCTAAGGCCAAGGCATGGATTAATTTTTTGGAGCCTAAAAGCATCATTACTTAAGAACAACTATCTCATTCTTTCTTTGGCAAATACTTTCCTTCTTAAAAAAAGGCTATACTTATAAATGAGATCACTACTTTTAGCCAACAAAATGGAGAAACTATGAATAAGGCTTAGGAATGGTTCAAAGATCTTTTGAGGAGGCACCTGAATCATCAAATCCTAAAATAGTCAATCGTGTACACCTTCTACATTGGACTTTGTGGGCAAATTTATGGAAGCACTCACCTAAATGTCAAAATATGCAAAGTTCATGAAGGAAGTGCTATTAAAAGAATAAATTGGAGGAATGTGAGAGAGTTACCTTGACCGAGGAATGTAGTGTCATCCTATTTAATAAGTTACCTCCAAAAAAAAAGTCGATCCAAGGAATTTCACTATACCTTGTGACATTGGTCATGTTTCTTTTAAAAAAGCTCTTTATGATTCAGGCTCTAGTGTTAAACTAATGCCCTTATCTATTTTTGAAAAACTAGGCATTGTCTAGTTGAAACCTACCGGATGTCTCTCTAACTAGCGTGTCATTCAATCATATTTCCAAAAGGGATAGTAGAGGATGTGCTCATTAAAATGGACAAGTTCATAATTTCAGTGGACTTTTTGGTTCTTAATATAGAGGTGGATAGGGAAATTTCATTATTTTTAGGACGTCCATTCCTTACAACCTGTGGTGCTTTAGTTGATTTAAAAAGGGAATGAAAAAATCTTTCTAGTTACCATCTTTAATGAGCTCATACAAATACAAGAGGACAAATTATTAAGGGTATTAAGGAATAGGATTAGAGTTTTAGGATGGACTATAATGAACATTAGGGGGATTAATCCTACATTTTACATGCATAAAATTTTGATAGAGGACAATCACAAAGCCACCATAAAACATCAAAGGAGGTTTAACCTTAATATGAAAGACATAGTTAGGAAGGAGATGGTAAAATTGTTAGATACTGGGATCATCTACCCTATTTCAAATAGCCTATAGATTAGTCTGATTTAAATAGTTCCTAAGAAAGGGGGATAATAGTTGCAACTAATGAAAACAATGAGCTTATCATTACTAGAATTATGATGGCATGGAAAGTGTGCATTGACTATAGGAAGTTAAATACAACAACCCATAAGGATCATTTCCATTTACCTTATTATTGACCAAATGTTGGAAAGACTTATAAGGCATATGTACTATTGCTTTTTAGATGGGTACTCAAGCTACTATCAAATTAATAGCATCGAAGGATCAAGAGAAGATGACATTCACATGCCTATATGGTACTTTTACTTATTGGCATATGCCTTTTGGGCTATGTAATTCACTAACCACTTTCTATAGATGCATAATGGCCATATTCTTTGAAATGGTTGAGAAAACCATTGAGATATTCGTGGATAATTTTTCTATAATTGGTGATTCTTTTAATAATTGTTTAGATAACCTTAACATGGTGTTACAAAGATGTTAAGACATCAATCTAATGATTAACTAGGAAAATGCCATTTCATGGTATGTGAAGGTATTATGCTTAGACACAAGATCTCATTCGAAGGCATTAAAGTAGACCGAGCAAAGATCGAGCTTATAGAAAAGCTACCTATTGGCTTTATTAGCTTAAGGAGTTTCCTAGGACATGCAGGGCTTTATTGGCATAAGGAGTTTCCTAGGACATACAAGGCTTTATTAGTTTTTCATCAAAGATTTTTCAAAAATTTCTAAACCCCTTTATGATCTTTTAGACAAAGATGTTCTTTTTGCATTTACTAAAGATTGTTTGGATGTTTTCCACAGGTTGAAGAAGGAATTTACCATTGCACCATTATGACAATGCCAAATTAGTCATTGCCTTTTGAATTAATGTATGATGCAAGTGATTTCACTAGAAGGGCTTTTTTTGGGCAAAGAAAGTATAAGAAGCTTTATGTCATTTACTATGCAAGTTGAACTCTTAATAAGGACCAAATCAATTATGCCATCACAGAAAAAGAGCTTTTAGCTATTATTTTTGCTTTTGATAAATTTAGATCATATTTACTTAGTTCTAAAGTGGTGGTTAATACTAATCATGCATCCATTCGATATTTGCTTGCCAAAAAGAATGTTAAATCGAGGCTTATAAGGTGGGTACTTTTACTATAAGAGTTCGACTTGGAAATTAAGGATAAGAAAAGGTCTAAAAACCTAGTGGTTAACCATTTATCACATTTAAAGCATATTCAAGGGGATGAGATAAGTATTCTCATCAATGAAACTTTCTTAGATGAGTAACTCTTCCTTCTCAAAGCTCTCCAAACTCCTTGGTACGTTGATTTTGTTAATTACTTGGTAAGCGACATTATTCCTTGTGATCTTAACCCTCATCAAAAGAAAAGGATTTTGCATGATGTTAAATTCTATTTTTAGGAAGAGCCATATCTAGTTAAAGAATATGTTGATGGGATTATAAAGAGATGTGTGCTAAAGGAAGAGATGGGAGATATCCTACTCTACTGGCACATATAGGAATGTGGAGGACATTTTAGTCCATCCAACACTACAGCTAAGGTATTGCAAAGTGGTTTCTTTTAGCCCTCATTATTTACTGATTCTTTTTTCTTTTGTTAAGTATTGTGAAAGGTGCCAAAGAGTAGGCAATATTTTTAAAAGAAATCGAAAGTCATTAAACTCTATGATTAAGGTATAACTCTTTGATATTTGGAGTATCGACTTCATAAGACCCTTCCTTAAATCTCTTAGGAATTAGTACATTGTGGAAGTGCTAGATTACATCTCCAAATGTGTTGAATCCATAGCTACTTCAACTATTGAAGCTAAGGTGGTAATTTGGTTCCTAAAGAAACATATTTTTACAAATTTTGGAGCATCATAGGCAAACATTAGTAATGGTAGGTCACACTTTTGTAACTGACAATTTAAATCCTTATTGAAAAAGTATGGGTTCAATCATAAGATAGCTACACCTTACCATCCTCAAATGAATGGCCAAGTGAAAGTCTCCAACAAGCCAATCAAAAGACTGTCAATTTTTCAAGGAAATTTGGTCTTTAAAGCTACTCAATACACTTTAGGCATATAAGACATCCTATAAAATCCCAATTAAAACCACTCACTTATCGCTTAGCATTTGGGAAGGCATGTCATTTACCAATAGAATTAGAGCATATGGCATATTAGGTAACAAAATTTTTAAACATTGATTTACATCTTCCAAGTGAAAAGCAAAGACTTCAACTCAATGAATTCAAATACCTTTGTCTTCAAGCTTATGAAAGCAATTGGATCTATAAGGAAAAGACTAATAAGTGGCATGATTGTTATATCATACCAAAGTATTTCACGAAAGGCTAGTAAGTTCTCTTATACAACTCAAGATTGATTTTAGGTAGACCTTCAACTAAGTTTCTTCTCTTTAACTTATTGAGGATTCCATACTAGCATGTCCTAGTCTTCTATGTTAAGTTTTACCTCTATCCACTTTGGAGACCAAAAACTTTGCATTATGGCTAGTAAGAGAATTTAAATCAATCACATTAATATTATGAACTCTTCTACTAATGAACATAATTTTGTTGTCACTCATCTTTGACACATAACATACTTGTGACTCAAACATAACTTTAAGACCTTTGTTACACAACTGACTTGTACTTAGCAAGTTGTGCTTGAGTCCATCAATAAGCAATACTTTATAGTAGAGCCCAAGGGTAAGCCTTAAAACCTTCCTTAGGACCTTCACTTCCAATCATCTTCATGTTGCATATTTATCTTTGTTTCATTTCTTTTATTTATATTTTCTAAAAAATGTTGATGTAAGGGACAACATATCTTTAGTGATATAAATATTCTCTTACCTTGATTATTTCTATGTGAGTTACCTTTATTGTTTTAATACTTATGTATTGATTTTTTATCATAACAAGGGGGGAGAAATAACTAAAGAACTTAGAATGTTATAAGTAAGGGGGAGAAAGTATGAAAAAGCAAGGTAAGCCAATGAAAATGTAATGTATATGACTTAAGATTTGTACGAATTAGTCTTGCAAAGAACTTGGTTTGTATAACTTGTTCTAACAGTGCATAAACAATAAAAAAAATAAGAGTAAAATAATCCATTATAACTCATGCACTTATCTATTATACTTAAGATTCATATGATGTACATTCCTTGCAAGATTGTTTATCCTTAATAGATTATTTTTCATCATCAAAAATGGGAAAATGTTGGACCTAGCTTGGGAGTTTTGGTAAACCAAGCTTATTTTGATGATTACAAACACATCTATAACCTAACTTTTATTCAAGTTAGTGTGTATGATTTTGTAGGTACATCAATCTTTTAATCAAACGCTTTTAAAAGAAAAGTTTTAGGAAAAACTCTAAGTATTCAAAGCCAACGGGTCTTGTTACATCTCAACAAGCATTGAAGCTCATCAATGGGCATTTAAGGTTCTTAACATACATTGAAATGACATGAAAATGTGAGTTAAAGGTTATAAACTCTTCATCCAATGATTCTGCTAAGGCACAATAGGCATTAGATGAATAAACATTTAAGCTTTGCAAGTTGACCTTCACAACAGGCGTGGCTCATCGATACCTCAACAGGCATTGCATTTCATAATAGATGTTGGACCAAGTGACTTGATATGTACAGAACCCTCAAAGTCTCGACATGGGCATTAGACTTATACCAATAAGCATTGGAAAAGCATCCAGACAGAACTAAAAGTTTTGGGACCCTCCAACGGGATATGTTAAAAAATTCAACAGGCATTAAGATCCTTTTCAACGAGCATTGAAAACAAGCCAATAAGCATTAAGACATTATAAAAATCTTAAAAAATAGAGCATCAAGCTACATCCTTTGGAAAACTTTAATGAGCATTATCTATATCTCAACTAAAGTTGAAGTTTAATTCTAATAGGCATTGAGAAGCTCTAACAGTCATTGAAGGAGTTAGTGACTAAAAATTGAGAAAGTCAGAAGAGGAACGTCTAGATAAATCTCTCTCTAACAACTTGTTTCGATAAACATCTTAATGAAAACAACAGTCATTGACGTTGTGTTCTCACTCAACAATGGTTGTGGAGACTATCTAATAGGTGTTGAGTGACTACTTTATGACATGGAGTGACAACCTTCTTTCTAACAGCTAGTTCAATGTCTTTACCTATAAAAGGACCCTCCTACAATAGAATTTAGTAGAAGGAAAAGAGAAAAATGGTCAAAACTGAGTATATTTTATTATGAAAGCAATCTTTAATAAAGGGGTGAAAACAAGTGAGAACTAGCTGCAAGAAAAGATCTTTGTCAAAAGCTTGCAAAAGTCACTTTCAAATAGAGTTGAAGAACAAGCTTTAAGACATATCTCAAAACTCTCCACCAAGATAAGCAATTCTTGTGAGTGTGTCTTTATTGTTTAATGCTTGAGTGAAAGTATTCTTTCTCATCTTTAAGTATAAAATCTTTAGAAAAAGTTTTTAATTTAAAAGATCTAAGAAAATCCAAACCATTTTTTTGAAAAGATTTAAGGTAGTACCTATAAATTACTTTGAGAAATGATTTTCGTAGCACCCAAAAGTCTACTTGTAACTGCTTGGTAGTGCCTAAAAACTACTAGTGTAAAGGTGATTGATAGCACTTGGAAGCTATCTAGATAGTGAAAGGTTCTAATGGAAGACTAAAGGAAAAGACGTTGGTGGGATTGTGTTGAGAATTGTGTCGAACCTCCATAAATTGATTGTCTCGATTTCTCATTATTTTTGCACATACTTTAATTGCTTTTACTTACCATTGCCCTATTTAACCCCCTTTTTTTAGGGCACTAAGGACAACACATATATGGTCGCCTGCACACAAGAAAGACGAACAAGTTAGTGATTATTAAAGGAGATGAAACAAGATAACACAAAAGGAAATGTACCCAAGTGAAAGAGGCTCACTAATTTTCCTCTAAGTTAAGGGAACCTAAGCATATTCTAAGTCCAAAGTCAACACATTCAAACATCACATGAATCATAGAATGACAATAATAATAAATAAAACACAAACATAAGTCATGAAGAGTAAGCATAATGAATATGACATGCAAACACACCTTGGAGGATGTTTAAGGCCTAGGGCAAAGTCTTAATAAATGGAATCCTAGGTTTATCACAATGCTTATAAAGAGCTAAGCATCCATGAATGCTACTAACCATTTGAAAGGTTAAGATGATAACTAAAAGGAACCATTATAGGGCCAAAATACATATAAGGTAACACACATAAGATGTAACATAATGGGGATCATTAAGAGTTTATCTTTCTCCCCTAACTCTAATCTAAACAATCATCCAAAAATTGGTAAGTGAAGTGAGTTAGCTAGAAAGCTAATCACCCTTTGTTTGTGATAATGGTGATTAGAAGTCAACCATAATCAAAATGATAACTATAATAATAAGGCTTCTAAGGTCATAGGGAAGGTAAATCCCTCACTTCGTCATGGTTAAAATGACATTAAAATGAAAAATGCATCATACATTAAAACATAAGGTAAAGAAAAGAAAGAAAGTTTAATGTGTGGAAATCATAAAATGCAACATAACTTGATCATTGCCTTATTATTTGATTAAATAAGGGTCCTAAGTCATAAAGTCTACCTCTATTGTGTTAATGGAGCTCCCAAGACACCAAATAGAAACTTAAAGAAGAAAGAACCCAAGTAGAGAAGGGAAAGAATTTAATAAATTATCTATAGTCAAAGAGGGTTATACATATTAATAAGTGGCATGTACAACCTTTTAAGTGGTCAATATAGACCATTAAAGGTCTGTATAGCCTCCTTGGATTGGGTTTTTCAAAAAGAAAAAGAAAAAATAAAGAGAGAGAAAAGAAAAGGACAAGAAAGGCTAGGATGATTATTGTTGTTATATTGCCCTCATAGGCACTATAATGTAATTCATCCTCCAAAATGTAAGAGTATGCATGCAAATAAGAGCCAACATGTGACATCCTAAGTCCTAGATTTTTGTTTATCTAACGTTGCTTAGTCTACTAAGTAGTTTGTGTTGTTGATTCACACTTAATAGTCATCTTTAAAGCATATGCATGAACTTATTCATAAAGCATGGAGTATTAAAGTGACATTACATCATCAAAATTCTCTCATGACATATCATTATCATTAAAAGACTTTTCTTCATTGTTTTGTATACTTTATATGTCTTATATTACAATATAGTAACTATTTATAATAAACATACACAACTAAAAAAAACATTAAAAGATTACATATTGGTCTAACCTATATCAGACTACTAGACAATAACTTCAAAATACAGACTAGATGCAATCTCTAGTCTACTCTGCTTGAAAGAAAATAAAATGCAAAGGAGTGAACTTGTATACTCAGTAGTAAGTAGACACTTAATGACATTTTAATCATAAATATTATAACAAACATTTAAATATGAATAACTTATCATCTCATTCATGCACAAAATAAAGAATTTCTAATCTTTAATGTCACATGGGCTATCAAATATTATTTCCACATAGGCTATCATATATTGTTGCCACAGACTGTAGGATACCATTGTCACACAGGTTATCGTATATTGGTGCCACACACACTGTAGATTATTGCCATATAAGCTATTAGATGTTGCCATATAGGTTATCATATATTATTGCCACACGGGCTATAGATGACTACCACATAGGCAATCAAATGTTGTTGCCACATAGGTTATCAAATGTTATTGCCACACAGGTTATCATATATTATTGCCACACAGGTTATAGATCATTGTCACACAAGCTATTAACTATTGTTGCTTGTTCAAACAATATCAAGGTAATAATCCTTCAACAAATCATTTATAAATCTAATAAAATTTTAGAAATATAATGACTAATAACAGCACCCATCAACCTTAGCAAATCATTTCATAACATACTTTCATGCTCAGGTCACAATTTATCAATATCTCATAAAAATAAATAATTCAAAAATAACAATCTTTTCATTAAAGTATTCATCAATATCATCTCATTAAACAACATTTCAATCTATAGAGTATAAGTTCGAAGCATTTAACTAATCATATGTTTAAATACCATTATGTTGTCCCTAGGCACCAAGAAGGGGGGTTGAATTGGTGGATAAAAATTTTGAAACAAAGATAAAGAGAAAAAGATAGAACAATGGAGACACAAGGATTTTATAGTGGTTCGGGCAAAACTGACCCTACGTCCACTCCCCAATCACTCAATTGGGTATTTCACTATATCAATGGTGTTTTCAAGCTCACACCCAACTTATACAACTTGTGTT
>CATIWR010109919.1:0-20718 GCA_949677035.1 Omphalea diandra
TAATCATTTTGATATACTTATAACCATGCATGTACCAAATGTTAGGATCTCAATACTTTGAAAAAGCCCTACCATAAAGGTTGGTCACATCAAAAGGTGAGTAGAAACAATAATTGGATTCAATGTGTGTGAGTAAAAACCATAATTGGATTCAATAGGTGTATGTGATAATTGTATGATATGATTATGTTATATTACATGTATATATGATTAAATTGTTACATAGGAATAATATGATTATGTTTTATTACATGTATATATGATTAAATTATTACATGTTACATGAAAATATAAGTCAAGTGAGAATGATTGAATTGTTACATGTTACATGGGAATACAAGCCAAGTGAGAATCAAATGCTCTTAACGATTACTTGGCATATCATTTGTGAATAAGCATTTGCATATTGAACTAAAAGGGGCATTGTGGCCGACTTGTTAAACACTTTCAAATGAATTACAGGAAGATGGACCAATAGGTCCCAAATCGTATGTTACATGAATCACATGAATATACTAGGAGCAATGTTTGCCTCACTCAGTCACGACAAAAAAAAAGCTATTGCATTTGCACTTGCATAGTCAATTGTTATACTTGCAATGTATCTTAATGATATTTGATTATGGATTATGCCATGAGAATTTGATTATTGTTTTTATTCACTAAGTCGTGACTCACCAAATCGCAATTATTTTTCAGATACTGAAGCATAGAGTTTGGACATTTTGGTGCATAAAGTCTTGCATAAAGACACAACATAGGTCGTCGGTTGAATTCCAACTCTCTCTCCTTGCGTCATGTACATACATTTAATAGGAACTAGTTATGGTCACTGATCCTGACATGAGTTAACATATGTGTACAATAAATACATATGGGATTATATATGTATGATGAATAAAACTTAATGTGTATGCATTTCTGAACATGAAATGCCATGATTTGTAACTAAAGACAATATTTACAGTTGGTGGTATAAGAGGATTCAAGCACACGCGGGGCATACGTGCAAATCCCGATGTATATGACAACGCAAGGCCGACGAGCCAATCCCAGATATTGAGTGCTCTGATAGGTACCAGTTGTAGCCACGTTGTGACGATACAATTTGTGGTATCAAAGCTGATTTACAAATAAGAACAATGGGTATCACAGTTATTGGTTTGACAAATGAATTTAGATGTTATAGTTTTGGTATCATAGAGGGCTCAAGCATACATGAGGCAAACGTGCAAATCCCGATGTGTATGACATCATAAGGCCGACGGGCAAATCCCGGATGTTAAGTGCTCTGATAGGTACCGATTGTAGCATTACAGACTATGGTAAAAAAAAAGTTGGTATCAGAGCAACATGATTTGTAAATAGGAATATGGTCGTTACAGTTTGTTGGTATCAGAACAAATATGAATATGGTTGTTACATGTTAAGCCAGCAGTCTATCAACACAAAAGTTAAACTTCATTTTTTTGCCAAACAAAGCAATTCTCTAAGGATAATAATGCTACATTAAGGTCTCTCAACATAAAATAAAGAAAGGGAATTATTGAAGGATTTGTTCCATAAAAAAACATCTATCAATAGTCTATTTATAGAACTAGGTATGTTCAATGGTCGATTAATCAACATAAAGCACTCAATGATTATTAACACATAAAATGAATGAAACAAAAAAAATCAAACTAAAGAATTTCAATGTATGTCTTGAAAGATCCATCTGTAACCCTTGCCTCAAGGATCGCTTGCACTTTCTCTTTATATGTTTCCTTCATTCAAACTCTTAAGAATTGTTGTTTCTTGATTCTTATTTCAATCTTTTAGGCGTATCTTTCTTGCCTTAATTCTAGCATATTTTCCTTTTTAAATAATGCTCTAGCCATTACTCCAAAAAAGGAAGCTTGTATGTGTCAAAAGGAAGAAAATCTTCATTAATTGCAACTTGTGATTATAACTTTTAATGAGACATATGGTCATGCATTATCGTTACACAGTTGCGCTTTTATGCAATCTCCCCTTAGTTGTACTAACCTTTTAAGATACATGATGATACCTTGAGGCCATGCATTTTAGTTCTCCTCCGCCTTATTGATGTTGTTGAGGCACCTGACCACACACCTTGACTACGAGGTTATTCGTTCCTTGTATTTCACATGGACTTTGCTTTTCTTCAATTTTTACCTATAAAACACTAACTAATATGCATTAGATATATTATTATGCAAAATTTAGTGATAATGCATGGATTTAATGAAGAATTAAATTATAAATTAGGGAAATTATAATGTTAAATAAATTCCCCCAAACTTGAACTATTATTTGTCCTCAAATGTTTACCTTTCTCATTAATGCAAAATTTAACAAATTCTCTAGTTAAGATTGAATCTCAAGGTCTTAAAAAGCATATTTATCATAGTCATAATCATGATTTTCATTAATCAAGTAATTGCTCTCATAATAATAATAAGTTCCAACTAATGAAGCCTAATTCATAGTCACTCAAACATAAGAAAGTGTGTGTGTCACTTGGCATCATAATTCATTTGCTATTTTGATCCTCTTCCATACAATCGTCAAGCAATATTCTATCTTGATTCTTAGGAATCACATATGACCATAGGCAATACTAATTCACCTTTCTCCACTAATGTAGAACCTAGCAACCTTAAGTATCATAAGGTCTTTAATACCACATAATGTAATACTATAGGTAAGGCTTTCGTGAAGTGGTTAAGTCCAAAAGCAGAAGAGTGTTTGTTAAGATAATTGTTACACTAATGATGTCAAGTATGATGATACACTCCATGTGTACTGCACATGCTCATTCTTTGTAAGGCATATATAACACCCCTTTGTGTTTTCCCTAGGTGGCTTGATCTCATCTTTCTCTCTCTTACTATTTGCTTTTTCTTTTCCTTCTTTATTTTTTTAAGAATAAATAAAATCAATGAAGCATATGTAAGAACAAAAATTTAAAATATCAATGTGCAACCCTTAAACTTGAATTAATCCTTATGTGCTAAATTTAACAATAAATAAGCTCTCTTTTTGTAAATTCTTCAAATATGCATATGTATACATGAATGGTTGAACACACAACCATATCCTAACTCTATTCTTTTGATAAGGAGGTAAAAATAAGATTTAGGTTATATGGTTATAATGAGGGTTATGGGTTAAAGAAGGAATGGCTATTAATACTCTTAAAGGAATATTTTCATAAGGCTCAAAGGAGTGACAAGGGGTAATGTATATTAATGGTATGGATGGGAAATAATAGGTCAACCGAAGAATGCCTTAATCATTTCCTTAAAATTGCAAAGTTCTAGGATTTCACCTTAAAAGGTGTTTTAGCATTCTATTATATGTAAAGGTTTCCTCTAGCCTAAAATGGTATGATTGAAACATCTCATTGAGAAATTCCTAATTTGCCAAATGTGCATAATATGTTCTAATGTGTCTAACCAAATTTTGAATAGGAACGTGATTGTTAAGTTCAAATTATTATCACAAAGGAAATCATCCCAATTAAATTTAGCCTATTATTTTACATTTTCTTCATTGATTGTTTACCTTAAAATCTCAAACCAAACTTAACCATAAAATTGCTAAACTATTGTTAAGCTAAAACATAATTACTTGAGAATAGGGCATCAATATATTGTCATGTGTATGTATTACTACATTCAAGAATGATCAAGTGAAAAATATAAAAGAGCTCAAAAGAAATCCATCCAAACATGAACATCATTATCCTTAATGATCAAAAATATAAAAATAAAGAGCATAATAAGAGTACTTCCCTTGCAAAGATTTAGAGGGACAGGGCCATATTGAAGCAAAGCACGAGAAGCTACAAAAGAACCATCCATTAAAAACACAAGATAGGGTAAATGCCATTCATAAAAATCTCACAAAATAGTAAAAATGCAAATATAGGTGCCTTAATGGCACATATCACATTAAGAACAAAATTAAGAATAGAAAGCTCTTTATAACAGTCACAAAATACAAGGAGAGTTTAGATGTTCAATGTAAGCAAAATACACTTAAACCTAATGTAATGCAAACAATATAAAACCTTAAAATAAGTGTTATAGAAATATAAAATATATAAAATAAAAGGCAAGAGGAGATGATTAATCCATCAAATGCAAAGGAGGAAATCCCACATGTTTAAAATATGCTCACAAACACCCATTCATGTCCAACATTTGGGTGTCTAATACCATAAATCAACTTTGCACTTCTTCATCAAAATGGCATTGTAATGATCCATATTTCCAACTTGATTCCATCCATGCCAAAACTGCATCCAATTGGCCCATTGAGGATAGAGGTGGAATATGAATGAAGGCTACTTAATTAAGATCAAGGTACTAGCAAGCCTTCCCGAGATCCATTATATGGGAAGTTAAATGACTAGGGTAAAGACTAAAATAATGAAATAAGCTTTACAAGGATTGATAATGGAATTATAAGGATCTTCTTCAAATCAAAATCTAGTCTTTTGTACATTAATTATATGGAAGGAATCTCAAGAAGAAAGCTAGAAGTCAAAAAAACTTAAAGGTATAAACATGGCACACAACCATGTTTCCGGTGACAACATTAGATAAAAAGTAGATCCACGGTCATGGACACAGTCGTGCATCAAATTCAAGTAACGAGCTTATCAAGATCGCGTAAACCCGTTGCCATGCACATAGCCATGCTTTCTAAGACACAGCCACACACATAACCATGCATCGCGAGCTACAATTTGAGATCCTTCTTTCTGTTTTTAGTATTTTTTTTTTCTTCCTTTTAGTAAGTTTCTTATCTATAATATATTTCCTACTTAGATATGACTTTGTTTAGGAATTTAAGATCTTTTCTATGTAAGAAATTGCTTTTTGTAATGCTTTATTTAAGCCATATCCATGTATTACAAGAAACAATTAATCTTTAATCAAAATTATTAAGTTTTGGCAAGTTTATGCTTTTTTTCCTGTGATCTTGGTATAGTACAAAATAAGATATATCAAAGGAGTAATAAACTTTTGTGGCATCTTCAAGATTAGGGTTTTAAGGACTTAGTTTCCTTAAGTTTATAATCTTTTAATCAATAACTTAATTTCTAGACTTTATTGGGCAAAGTATCAATTTATATAAAGAGTTCCTAAGGCAAGTCTCCTAGTGGGTTCTTTATCAATTAGTATCAGAGCTCAATTTTAGAATTACGTTACAAATCCTTTGTTTATCTTTTATTTTCTTTGTTTCATATCTTATTTGTTTTCTCTAAATATTCTTTTTCTAGTTTTATTTTTTTATCTACCTTATTGTGTTTCTTTTATTTATTTTTTTTGTGATAAAGTGTCAATTGAATTAAATGTCATTAATTTCAAATTATTGGTATTGGGTTTGAATGTACATATTTAAAGTTCAACATTCTCTATAAGAGTTGGGTTTCAATTTGCTATTATTGTAATTCGCATCACTTGAACTCAAAAGTATTGATTTTATCTTTTATTTCAAACAATAAAAGAAAAGAAAAGAAATTGAAAAAAAATGAAAAGAAAGAAAAGTGAAAAAAATAAAACAAAATAAAATAAAAAGGGAAGCAATCGTAATATTCATATCCCAATTTTGTTTTAATTTATACTGAGCACAATTGAGTTGTTTGTTTTCTTTGGGCCTTTTCATACAAGTTGATCTCTTTATATCTCTTTATGCAAGTTTTTTTTTTATCTATGTCTTTGATTCATTGTGTTTTAGCTATTTATTTCATACGTCCTTTTGCCTTTTTTTGAGTTTTCTTAATTTATTGGTTCCAATAATCAACTTTCATTTTGCCTAAACTAAATCTTTCAAAGTCTTAATCTTTGAGGCTGTCATCAATTATTGATTACTCTTGAGATTTTTTTGATTTTGATTCTTTTAAGAACATAAAGAAGGCTAGCTTGGAGGTAAGAGGTAGGAGTGATAAGATCATAAGAGGGTAAAAGACAGCAATCATGTGAAACACGAGTGATGATCATCTATTTTAGTGTGAACACATAAGGAAGTATATGAGGATTTTTATTACTAACAAATTTTTGTAGGTTAAAAACATGAGTGTGGAAATAGAATCACAAGATAGTGACATGAAATTATACATGAAGGTTGGTATTGATCATTTTCAAAAGTTGAATGTGAGGTTAGGTGACATATAATCCCTATCAAATTCCAAATCCTCTAAGTGACATGTGATCGAGGAGGAGAAAGAAGATGAATCATATTAAGAGGAATCAATATGTTAGAAAGGCAAGAAAGCTACTTCCAAAAGAGATAGCAACCTTAGTAGTATCAAGATGAAAATTCCCACCTTTCAAGGTAAGAATGACTTAAAATTATACCTCAAGTGGGTACAAAAGGCTGAGTATGTGTTCAATTATCATAAGTACTCCAAATAAAAGAAGGTAAACTGTAGAGTCCACCAATTATGCAAGCATATGATATGATTAATTTGTGATGAACATGTGAAGGCATAAAGAGAGACCTATCCAAACATGGAAGACATGAAATTATCTTTATTTAAAAGGTTTGTCCGTAGCCATTGCTATTGTGATTTATATAAAAAATTGCAAAGTTTGGTGCAAGGTTCCAAGAGTGTGGAAGACTACCACAAGGAGATGGAGATAGGCATGATAAGGTCTAATATGAAGGAGGACTATGAGGCTACCATAAAAAGATTCATTGGAGACTTTAATAATGAGATTACTGAAATTATTAAGTTGTAACACTATGTAGAGATGGAGGAACTCTTACATAAAGCTATTAAGGTGGAGAAACAACTCAAATCTATAGGGGCCTAATCTAGCTTTTCATGGAAGAATAATTGGAAGGACAATAAGGCCATCACAAAACATAAAGAAGAGACAAAGCTAAAAGATTTTATTACTACTCTAAAAGGTAAAATTAAAAATCAAAACTTCTTCTAAATCAGATGATATGAAGTGTTTTAGGTGCCAAGGATTGGGCATATTGCTTCTCAATGCCCAAATAAGAGGACCATGATCTTATTGGATAATGGAGATATTGAAAGTGTTAGTTCAAGCGATAATGAAATGTCACCATTGGATGATTTTTTTTATATAGAGATTAAAGGACCCGTTCATGGTGAAATGTTAGTAACAAAGAGAGTGTTGAGTACACAACCCAAGGATGATGATGAGGAGCAACACGAGCAAATTTTCCACACTAAATGCCATGTGAAAGACAAGGTATGTATTTTGGTTATTAATGGGGGTAGTTGCACCAATATTTCTAGTACACTATTGGTAGAAAGGTTAAACTTGCATACCATAAAGCATCTTAAACCATACAAACTCAGTTAGCTTAATGATTATGGGGAAGTGCAAGTTAACAAGTAAGTGTTAGTTTCATTTTCCATTGGCAAATATATGGATGAACTATTATGTTTCTATTCCCATTAGTCAACCATATTAATTTGATATGAGGGTCATACATAATAAGAACAAAAATTATTATTCCATTATACTTAATAAAAGTTATTTTGTATTAAATCCTCCCAAAACTTTGCAAGCCTATGAGGACCAATTGAGAATAAAAATAGAGTATAAAATGAAAGGAAAGCAAAATAGTGAGGAAGATGAAAGGAAAGAAAGTATGCAAAAAAGAGAAAAAAGTGATGGTAAGAAAGAGAGAAAAGTTTAAAAGAAAAATAGGCAAAAACTGTAGAAGAGTGAGAAAAAGATTTTGATTGCAAAAAAGAATAAGATTGAGAGTGTTTTGAGTGTTAAGCAATAACTACTTGTACTCATGTACAAGGATATTTATCTTTCTATAATGACCTTAACCCATCTTCGCCTAGTGTTGTGGTGCCTTTATTATATGATTTTAAATATATTTTTCCTGAAGAGACTCCCCAAGGATTACCTCCCTTAAGAGGTATTGAGCACCAAATCGACTTCTTTATCTGTTCAACCATTGCAAACTGATTGGCATATAGAGTTAATCCTAAGGAAACCAAAAAGATCTAAATGCAAGTGGATGAATTGGTTTAAAAAGGTTTTAAGAGGGAAAGTCTTAGTCCTTATTCAGTTCCCATCATTCTAGTTTCAAAGAAATATGGAACATATGTGTGTAGATTGTTAAGCCATTAACAATATAAGAATAAAGTGTAAGCATTTTATCCCTACGTTAGATGATATGCTTAATGAGTTAAATGGCTATAATTTATTTTCTAAAATTGATTTGAAAGTGGCTATTATCAAATTTGCATAAAATAGTGAGATAAATGGAAAACTTCACTTAAAATAAAATATAAGATGTATGAGTGATTAGTAATGCCATTTGGTTTAACTAATACACTAAGTACATTCATAAGGTTAATGAATCATGTTGAGCATGCTTTTATAGGAAATTTTATGGCAGTTTGCTTTCATGACATTTTGATTTATAGTAAAACTTTGGATGAGCAAGTGAAACACTTGTTTCATGTGTCCAGTGTGCAGAGAACGCATCAATTGTAAGCTAATCTTAAGAAGTGCACATTTTACATGGAATTAGTTGTGTTTTTTAAATTTGTTGTTAGTTTTTAACGTCTTAGTGTTGATGAAAAAAAGGTAAAGGCAATAAGAAAATGGCATACTCTTAAGAATGCAGACGAGGCAAAAAGTTTTCATAGGTTAACAAGTTTCTATCGAATGTTTGTTAAAGACTTTAGTACTAATGCTTCACCTTTGATGAACTTGTTAAAAAGAATGTTGTTTTTAAGTGGGATGGTGTGTGTGACAAGTGATATGATCCAGGGTTAACACCTATAGATCAAGTAAGCAAGTGCACCTATCGAGTATAGTATAGCGTAGAAGTATCGAATGTTGATCCCTTAAGGACTAAATGTACTAATATTAGCTATTTCTTTATTATTTAACTAGTAATTTTAAATGAATGAATTAAATAATAAAATAAAATAATTCAACAAACTAAAATAATGAAAATATGAACTAAAGAGCGGGAAAAAGGTGATCAATATGACAAATAGCATTCAAGTATTGAATCCCCCGAAAACTTATTAAGAAATTGATTTTTCGATAATACAATCTAATTCAATGTTTATGGAATTGTGGAATTTCCTTTAGTATGTTAAAGTCTTTCACAAAATCATTAACATCTAATTCTAGGTTGATTAATTGCAATCTCTTCCTAATTAATACCCCTAAAATTGCATTATAGTTTCTTGAATTTCACTATTAGGTTTGACCCTAATCTGAAAGATTTATGTTATCCTATCTCTAGGGATACATGCAACTCCTTTCAATTGTGCTAAATCTATTCAATAACTTGATTTCTCAATCTAAGTTTAAAGAATTAAAACAAGAATCAATATTCTAGATATATCAATTAAAGGAAATAAAGAGCAAACATAATTGAATTCCATAAAATAATGAAAAGATTGTTTTATCTAAAAAATCACAATTCAAAACTAATCTTGGGGTTCATCATACCCAAGTGCTTAATTAATTTAGTTCATAATTGAATTACTAACAAATAACAAAATAAAGAGAAAATAAAATAAACAAGTTTTCGTGATAAAACCCTTGTATTCTTTAATTCTCTTCAAACTTAATAGTTGACCAATAATTCTTCTATTGTGCATAGCTTCTTCTCTAAAAATAAAGCAAAAAACTCTCTAAAATAATAATAATAATAATTCTCCCTTCTACAAAGAATGTCTCCTCTATTTATTGTATTCTAGTCCCCTTTAAAATAGGAAAAATAGCATCCTCCACTAATTAGAAATCATAACAAACCATTTTTCTTGTTTTTTCTTTTTTAATAGGAGCCGGTGAAGTTTTCCATAATTGCATGGACTCTCAGGCTCTTCCTAATTTGAATGGAGATTAGACTCAAACTCTGTCTGAAAAATATCAAAATTGGTCCCTAAACAGTCAAATTTCTATTTGATCCTTGAACTTTTGAGACTATACAATTCCGCCCATAAAACTTTTATAATTCATCAATAAGCTATAATTTCCAGTATTTTCTACAAAATTACAAAATACAAGCCAAAAGTGAGACATTATCTAATATTTTTTTTTCAAATTAGATTCAATTAACAATAAAACTAGCCCTAAAAATACTTAAAATTAAAGAACTATAAAATTCTCTCACACTCATTTTGTTTATCCCTAAGCAAAAATACTAAGTTAATGGAAAAAAAACACAAAACAAAACGAGAAAAAAACACTAAGCACAAAACACATAAAAACTAACATAATTGACTCATAAACACATTTCATCTCCTCATCAGCATCATAACAAATCAAATTAACCAAGCTATAAAAAAAATTCATCAATTCTCAAACTTGAAAAAATTTGTGTTCTAGGATACCTAGTTAATCATAACAACCCTTACATCAAAATGTATCAAAGATTATCCATTCACAAATCCCAAAAAAGGAAAAAAAATTCATTTATCAAGTTTTGCACAATGTACCCTTCATTCTATGTGTTTAAAGGTTAGTGTATACTCTCATCGTCTAACAAATAGGCTAAAAGTCTACCATAAGCTTGAGAATAAATCACATCTTCACCACATAGATTAAAATATATGCACAAATCAAAAGGTCTTTCTTTTGGTTGTAATGGGGCCTTGGTAGAGGGTAGGTGTTTTTAGGCTAGTGGACTACAAAATAATTGATCATGCTTACTAAATACTCTCTCAAATGAAACTCACATGTTCTCTCAATAAAGAACAAACCTTATGCCAAAACATAATCTCACTCTCATAGACCTTAAAAATAAGAGATATTATAGGTCCTTACTTGATGTCTTTTGCAAAATAAAATTGAACTGCCTTGATAAAGAAATACATCTTCCCCTTTTTCTTTTATTTTTTTGAACTTGTTTTTTTATTTTAAGAGGAAGAAATAAGAATTACTATAAAATCACACAAGGTAACAATTCAAAAATAAAGCAATTAATCAAATAGCATACACTCATTTCCATCCCAAAGAATAAAACACTCAACCCCACACTTAAAACTTTTCATTAATTTTATGAAACAACACCTTGTAATTGTAGAAACCAATTCTCATCCTAAAGCAAACATGATCAATTTAATATTTTAAGGGATTATGTTTCATTGGCTAGCTAAACATGAGATTATAAAAAAAAAAAAAAAAAAAAAAAGGGTTCTTGTAGGGTCAAAGGGGCTCACTAAATGGATAAAATGGTGGATAAAGAAAAAAAAAAAAAAAAAGAACAAATGGCTAATCCTAAATTGCCTTAATCATTTTTATGCTTGTATTCGATAATATGGCCTAAAACCAATAACAAATCAAGTTCTAGAAACTCTAGCACTATTTGAGGACTCACTCAATAAGGAATTTGTAAAATTAAGCACATTACAAGGAAATGAGGCTCAAATGGGGTAAAAAATTTTTTTATAGTGTAAAAAATGAATTTTAAATTTTTTTTTAAAGAATTTGTAAACTTTTAATTTTGAGATTTTCTTTAAAGATAGTGATAATTAAAAATCTATGGTAAAAAACAAGATTTGCCATTTAAGAAAGTAAATCTAAGGCATAGCTAGATATTTTTTATTAAGTTAAGATGAAAATGAGGGAAGTACTAAGCAAATAATGAGTCATTCACACAATAAAGTAAAACATCATATATATATATATATATATATGAAGAAAGTAAAATAAAATTATCAAATAATACAAACTCTCCCCCACACATAAGACACATTGTCCTCAATGTGGAGGAGAAGTCTTCAGCACGATAAAACAAATAAATAACACATTAACAAAACAAAAAGAAAAAAAAAAAAAAAGAATTAGGAAACTTTCCAGGAATCTCAAGGGGTAGCTGGAGGAGACCGCGACAGAAGATGTTGCACAGAATCCCAAATTTGAATAAAGAGCTTGCCATGTTGAGCCAATTGTTAAGACATTTTGTTTTGCACATCTTCCAAGCGATTTTGGCATTCATACAATGTGCAAACATTGCGAAGTAGGTAGGACAGTAGACGTTGGGCTAGTTCACCAACTACTGGTAGAGGTTCCTTTGATGGTCTTGCTTGCCCTACATCAGCAAAAGCATCACCCTCAGAGGGCGAGTGATTTGGGATAGTAGACGGTCGAGTGTGGGGTGAGTAGCAAATAAGAAGCTCAAATGGCGGAGTGTATCAGCAACTATTGGTGACTCCATAGGAACCATGTGTGCACCTGGAAAATCAAACCCTAAACTTGCAAAAATATTAGTTAAGAGCATGGAGAAAACAAAATTTTTGTTCAACCGTGAGAGATGAACAACATCATGAATGTAAGAAATTAAAATGGGAGCTAAAGGGATACCTTTGATACCACCCAAACCATGGATCATTTTATGTGCAACGTAAATAACACTAAGGCATACTTCATTAATAGCACTAGCCTTGGGAAAGACATTAGAGGCCAACAATGTAATTATGACTCTCAAATGGGCGTCTAAGTGCTTAACTACGTACTATAAATGGTACCATTGGTAGCATGCACCTAAGCCCAATTAAGAAGTGGCTCTAGACAAATTAAAAGTTTCATCATTTGGGATGCGATGCTGACTGGTGATTCTATTAGGACCTGAAACAAGTAGAGGGCCAACGTTTGGAACTCCTAAACAAGATTCGAGAGAAGCACAAGTGAGTACTACTCTCTGACCATGAATATAAGAAAGAATATTTAAACAATTCTCGATCGTTTTGTTTTCAATGTTAGCGTAAAATTCACTGACTATTTGAGGGCAATATTAACCTTGAAAATCCAAGATTCGTTCCCATCCTTTCGTACAAAATGTAGCTCAAATACAGAGTGACATATCAACATCTAAAGTAATTAAACATTCACTAATGAATTTATACAGAATATGTTTATCATACTAAGTCGAATTGACCATAGAAGTAAACTGTGTCATCGAAATTGGCAGTGAGTTGGGCAAGGCGTTTCAAAGGTTGACGATAAGATGTGAGATGCAAGGATAAAATGAAGGGGCAAACATCTCACAATAAAAACTAGTACACACAACACAACCAAGAGGAATAACACTATCAGAAAAGTATTCTAGCAAGATAATACCCAAACAAAGTGTAGAATCACCCGAAATGAAGCACTAGGAAAAATGAAAGCACAAGTTGAGGTCTTAAAACAAAATTGGAATTGACTAACAAATAATAAAGAATAAAGAGGTAGGACATACTAAGAAAAACTCCTAAAAATTAAAGTGTGTAATGTGATAGATTGGAAAAAAGGTTGGTTGGTGGACGGGCAGATCCGAGTCAGGTCCTGTTGTTATGCAAGGGTATGAGTCAACTCAGGAAGGGGGATGTGGGTGATTAGGAGTGGACAAGGGAGTGCGGTGATGTGGTGTTAATGTGCGATCAGGCAGGAGGATAGGAGGGAGAATGTGGGTGATGCAGTGTTTTAAGGGTTTTTTTATTATAATATATCTAGCAGTAGCCATGTGTGGTGATGCGCACATGTGTGCTGCTAAGCCATACACATTTTGCTTCATCTTCTTTTTTTTTTTTTGGCCATGTGCGATCCTAACTGCACATATGTGCTACCGGGACCGCACAAGCTCTGGGCACAAAGGGATGAAATCCCTTTGTGCAGTGATATGCGCATAGATGTGGGCATCACTGCACAACCTATTTTCCTTTTTTTTTAAAGTCCCTTATGCACACCAACGTATATGTGTGCATTGGTTGCCACCCATGTACTGCCACAAGCATATTTTTTTGGAATTCTTTATATGGTGGCATGCACATGTGTTCGACAGCAACCACACATATTTTGGTTTTTTTTTTAGCAATTTTACTCAAAATTGAGAAGGTCTAACTTCTCATAAACTATTTTATCATCGAATTCATCTCCAAGATAGAGCTCCAAATTATGATTGTTTATTTTAAATGTACCTTTTTCAAAATGAGTTACCTCAATTTTGTCGTAAGAAAAAATTTGTTTGATGGTGAACGGTGTGGACCATCTAGATTTGAGCTTACCCGGGAATAATTTAAACTTAGAGTTATAAAGAAGTACTTGATCTCCTTCATTGAAGTGCTTGGATTGATGAATCCTCTTGTCATTCTACTTTTTGGCCCTCTCCTTATACAATTTGGAGTTCTCATATACCATTAATTGTCATTCCCCGAGTTCATTCACTTGATATTTCTAGTTCTCACCTGCAAGGTCAATATTAAAATAAAAAAGTTTTATGGCCCAATACACTTTATGCTCAAGCTCTACAGGTAGCTGGCATGTTTTTCCATAAACCAACCTATATGGTGTAGTGTCAATATTTGTTCTATAAGCCCAAAGAGTGTCATCTAACTTAAGAGACCAATCTTTCCTAGATTGTGCAACCGTCTTTTCAAAATTCCGTTTGACATCCCTGTTAGCTACCTCAACTTGACCGCTTGTTTGAGGGTGATATGGGGTTACGACTCTATGTGTAATACCATACTTTTGAAGCACCTTATTGAATTGCACATTACAAAAATGAGTACCCTTATCACTTTTTATTGTTCGAAGTACATCAAAATGTTAGAATAGTTTCTTAAGGAACTTAACTACAACCTTAACATCATTTATGGATAAAGCTTGCGCTTTGACTCATTTAGAAACATAATCTATATCAACTAGGATGTATTTATTTCCAAATGAAATTGGGAAGGGGCCTATAAAGTCAATACCCCAAATATAAAATATTTCATATACCAAAATATAGTTTTGAGGCATTTCATCACGGTGAGAGATATTACCTGATTTTTTGTAGTTACTACATTGCTCTGCATATCTTTAGGCATCTTTATAGATAGTTGGCCAATAAAAACCTGATTTGTAGACTTTTTGGGCTGTCTTATTTGCACTGTAATACCCTCTAGTGGGTCCAACATGGCAATGCTCTAAGATTTCCCATCCTTTTGAAGTTAGGACACATCTCCTTATAACTTGATATGCACAAATTATAAACAAGTAGGGGTCCTTCCAAAAGTATTTCTTCAAATCTGAAAAGAACTTTCTCTTTTGATGATGAGACATTCCATTTGGTAGAACTTCACCTACTAAGAAATTCGCTATGTCAACAAACCATGGAACATCTAAATCACTTACCTCTTTAATGCTGCAAATATGCTCCTCAGGAAATTAATCATTGATCTCGGCTTCATCGAGCTTTTCTAAATTAGGATTCTCTAAATGAGATAGATGGTCAACTGCTAGGTTTTTAGTACCCTTCTTATCATGGATGTCAAGATCAAATTCCTGCAACAGTAAAATCCATCAAATTAATCTAGGTTTTGCGTCTAACTTAGTGAGCAAATAACGCAGAGCAGAGTGGTCAGTATAAATAATGAATTTGGACAATATCAAATAAGATATAAATTTATCAAACACAAAAACCACAGCTAATGACTCCTCCATAGTTGTGTAATTCTCTTGAGTGTCTGTAAAAGTCTTGCTAGCATAGTAGATGTGCTGAAAATGCATAGTGGTCAGTATAGTCCAATTGTTCTTGTTGCATTGTAAGCATATTAGGACAATCTTGGCTTTTATGTCCTATTCCATATAGGTCATATAGCACCACTTGACGCATTTATGGTGCTAAAACCAATCCATCAATCTTCATATTCAAAGCTTCAACTTAACTTGTCAAAGCAGTGACAGAATCAAGATTATATATACCAGCAGGTTTGTTACTCCTTGAATTTGTTTTCCACTGATATCCATTCATTCCTATCTCCTCAATAGATGTTTGAGCATCATCTAGTGTCTTATTATTAAGACAGCCTCCTACTGCTGCATTTATCATTTCACAAGTCATATGATTCAATCCACAATAGAATGTTTGAATCTGAATCCAAGTATCTAACCCATGTTATGGGCACTTCTTTAATAAATCCTTGAAGCATTCTCACGTCTCATAAAGTGACTCGAAATCCGATTGAATGTACGATGAGATATCATTCCTTAATCTTGCTGACTTCACAAGTGGAAAATACTTCAATAAGAACTTATCTATCATATGGTTCCATGTAGTAATAGAACCATTAAGAAATGAGTTCAACTACTATTTGGCTTTTCCCCTTAATGAAAATGGGAATAGCTTTAAACGAATGGCATCATCTGTAGCTCCATTGATCTTGAAAGTGTCACATATTTCTAAGAAATCAGCTAGATGGGAATTTGGATCCTCATTTGGCAAACTATCAAAATGTACTGACTGTTGCACCATTTGAATGATATTCAGCTTTATTTCAAAATTATTAGCTGTAACAGCGGTTTCACTATGCGTATTCCATCATCTGTCATAGTGGATTTAGTGTAGTCAAACATAGTCATTTTACAATCTACCATGATTGCTATCTCTTGATTATGCTCAATCTTCTTTTGATGCTTTTGTCTTAAATTATGATGGAAAGTTCTCTCTATTTCAAGATCTTCAGGTTCTAGCTCAGTTGTGTTGCTTCGAGTTATACATCGCTAAAGTCCTTGAAAAGGCCATAAACCATAACAAAACTAAAACAAAAGGGGTAAAATGGGATGAAGAAAATTATGAAAAAATAAAAATTAGCTAAGTTATTAGGTATAAAGTGTTCGTAATATTTTAGTCACGGGCAGCAACACCAAAAACTTGATACAATATGAAGCTAACACTTACAGATCGAGTAAGTGTACCTGTCGAATATAGTATAGTGTAGGAGTATCGAGTGTCGATCCCTCAAAGACTAAAAGTACTAGTATTAGCTCTTTCTCTATTATTTAACCGGTAATTTTAAGTAAATTAATTAACTAGTAAAATAAAATAATTCAACAAACTAAAATAATGAAAATATGAACTAAAGAACAGGAAAAAGGTAATCAATGTGACAACTAGCACGCAACTATTGGATCCCCCTAAGACTTATTAAGAAATTGATTTTATGACAATACAATCTAATTCAATGCTTATGGAACCGTGGAAATCCCTTTAGTATATTAAAGTCTTTCTCAAGATCATTAACATCTAATTCTAGGTTGACTAATTGGAATCTCTTCCTAATTAAAACCCCTAAAATTGTATTATAGTTCCTTGAATTTCACTATTAGGTTTGACCCTAATCCAGAAGATTTATGTTATCCTATCTCTAGGGGTACATGCAACTCCTTTCAATTATGCTAAATCTATTCAATAACTTGATTTCTCAATCTAAGTTTAAAGAATTAAAATAAGAATCAATATTCTGGATATATCAATTCAAGGAAATAAAAAGCAAACATAATTGAATTCCATAAAAATAATGAAAATATTGTATTATCTAAAAAATCACAATTCAAAACTCATCTTAGGGTTCATCATACCCAAGTGCCTAAATAATTTAGGCAATAATTAAATTACTAACCAACATCAAAATAAAGAGAAAATAAAATAGAAAAGTTTTCCTGATTCAACCATTGTATTCTTCAATTCTCTTCAAACTTAATAGTTGACCAATATTCATTCTCTTATGTATAGCTTATTCTCCATAAATAAAGCAAAAAACTCTATATAATAATAATAATAATAATAATAATAATTCTTCCTTCTACAAAGAATTTCTCCTTTATTTATAGTCTCATATTCCCCTTTAAAACAGGAAAAATAACCTCATCCACCAATTAGGAATCATAACAAACCTTTTTTTTTAATAGGAATCAGTGAAGTTTCCCACAATTGCATGGACTCTCGGGCTCTTCCTAATTTGAATGGAGATTGGACTCAAACTCTATTTGGAAAATGTCAAAACTGGTCCCTGAATAGTCAAATTTTTATTTGGTCATTAAACTTCTGAAACTCTATAATTCCACCCAGAAAACTATCATAATTCATCAATAAGCTCCAATTTCTATGACTTCCTATAAAATTACAAAATACAAGCAAAAAGTGAGACATTATCCAATTTTTTTTTAATTAGACTCAATAAATAATAAAACTCGCGCTAAAAATACTTAAAAATAAAGAACTATCAACAAGCTTTTAATACCTTGTATGAAAAATTGACTAATATACCATTATTGCATTTGCATAACTTTGACAAAGCTTTAATATAGAATATGATACAGCTAGGGTTGGAATAAGAGCTATTTTGATGCAAGATTGCGAACCAGTTTCATATTTTAGTAAAAAGCTTAGAGGGGTGACATTGAACTATTCGACTTACGATAAATAGCTCTAAGCATTAGTGGGAACTCTTCAAACATAGCCGCATTATTTGTGGCCAAGGGACTTCATCATTCATTATGATCATGAGAGCCTAGAGTTCTTGAAATCCAAAGGTGAGCTCAATAAGAGACATGCTAAGTGGTTAGAGTTCATTGAATGTTTCCTTATGTAATCAAGTACAAACATGAAAAGGAAAATGTTATGATTGATGCATCATTAAAGAGGTATGCATTACTTACTTCTTTGCAAACTTAATTACTTGGTTTTGGTTTGCTTAAATATTTGTATGTCAATGATGTTGATTTCAACCAAGTATGGGGTGCATGTCCTAAGAGTGGATTTGGAGAGTTTTATAGGCATTATGGATTCTTGTTTTAAAAAAGACAAATTGTGTGCGCTTATTTTTTCCATTTGTGAATTACTTTTTAGGGAAACTTATGAGAGAGGTTTAATGGGACATTTTAGTGTGCAAAAGACTTTGGACATATTGCATGAATATTTTAATTGGCCTAATATGAGACATGATGTGCAATCTATTTATGACAAATGCATTACATGTAAGCAAGCAAAATCTAAACTTAAACCATATGGTTTATATATCCCTTTGCCTATGCCCAACTAACCTTGGATTGATATGGATTTTGTCATAGGTTTACAAAGGTCTAAAAGTGGCAATTATAGCATATTTGTTGTTATTGATAGATTTAGCAACATAGCTTATTTTATTTCATGTTCTAAATCCAATGATGCAACACATATTATTGATTGTTCTTCAAAGAGGTGGTTCACTTGCATGGCATGCCTAAGACCATTGTTGGTGATAGAGATGTCAAGTTCTTATGTCATTTTTAATGCACTTTATAGAGTAAATTGGGAACTAAACTCTTGTTTTCTACGGTTACACATCCCTAAAATGAATAGACATACTAAAGTAGTTAATAGGACACTCACTACTTTATTACACACTATCATTCGAAAGAGCTTAAAATATTAGAATTAGTGTTTGCCATGTTGAGTTTGCATACAATTGGGTTGTTCATTCTACTACTTCTTTTGCTTTTGAAGTTATTTATGGCTTTAATCCTTTAACTCATTTGGATATTTTACCTTTGCCTACTAATGTGCATGTAAATCTTGATGGTAAGTAAAAGACAAATTTTGCAAAGGATTTACATGCCAAGGTTCATGCTAACATTGAAATAAAGAATGAACAATATTTAAGCAAGTTAATAAGGGGAGAGTTAAGGTTGTCTTTGAACTCGAAGATTAGGTTTGGATGTATATGCATAAGAAGAGGTTTCTCATACAAATAAACTCCAAATTATAACCAATAAGAGATATAACTTTTTAAGTTTTACAGAGGATCAAAGATAATGCCTACAAGTTTGATTTGCTAAGCAACTATGGTAATGTTAGTGTTATTTTTAATGTTGTTGATTTATCTTTATTTGATGTAGATGATTCGAGATGAATCCTTTAAAGAAGGAGGAAATAATGGAGATCAAGGTGCTACAATGCCTTCCTAAGAGCCATTACAAGGGATTGAAGGTGCAATGACTAGGGCAAAAACTAAAAGAATGAAATAAGTTTTGCAAGGATTGATCATTGAGTTACAAGAATCTTATTCAAATCAAAATCAAGTCTTTTATACCTTAATTACATGTGAGGAACCTCAAAAGGAAAACTACAAGTCAAAAGAAACTTGTTTAAATGTAAAAACATGGCGTATAGCCATGTACACAACCCTGAGTCTAAAAACCATACTCATGTGTATAACGTGCTTCGAGGTGACAACATTGGATAAAAAGTTGATTCACAACCAGCACATAGCCCTGCATTGAAGATGAATAATGAGCTTTTCAAGATAATGCAAATGCATGGCCATGTGCACAGTCATGCTTTACAAGACACTGTTATGCGCATAAGTGTACATCTTGAGCTGCGATTTGGGATTCTTCTTTTTGTTAGCATTTTTTATTATTTTTTTACTTCCATTTTAGTAAGTAAATTATCTATAATATATTTTCTGCTTAGATATGATTTTGTTTAAGAATATAAGACATTTTTTATGTAGGAAAACACTATTTATAAGACTTTATGTAAACAATAGCTTTGTATTACAAGAAATAATTATTCTTTAATCAATATTATTATGTTTTGGCAAGTTTATATTATGCTTTATTGTGTTCTTGGTAGAATACAAAATTAGTCATATTAAAGGAGTGTTGGTCTAGGATACTCAATCCTATCATTAAAACCTCTTTTGATCTTGACAAAGTAGATTGATCATCACTAATGTTTTAAATAAGTGTTGTTTTTGCAGAATTGAATCATTCCCTCTAGAAGAAATAAAGAAGTTGATGAATTTTGAAGTAGCATGAAAATCGCGACCGCAATCTCCATATTCGCGACAGCGATTCATGTTAAGACATGCTAAAAATCAGGCAGGCGAAATCGCAGTGTGATTCTCGACCGCGATCCTTGAAGAAAGAAAGGACATTTCATCACAGA
>CATIWR010109961.1:0-10219 GCA_949677035.1 Omphalea diandra
AGTTGACTCGCACTCAAACATTTGAACGTCCTAATAATTCAAAATTTTTACAAAAGGATAAAGTTAGCGTTCAAATAAGGCATTACACAGTACATCCCTCTCCGAGTTTCATGGAAAAATAAAGACAAAGTCAACATATACCATTTTTGGCATGCCTGAGAAGAGTCCAGAGAGAACTAAGGTATAAATATTCGTCATCTTCACACAACTGATGTACGTTGCATGCTAAGATTTACTCACTGTTTAATCACATTCTCCAGCTTTTATCTTTTATCTTCATAATAGCTCAACACTCTCTACGTTTGTTCATTTTTCACATGTCATTAAACCTATCAAAAATCAAAGAGCTATCACTTGGAACAAACTATTAATATATTGTATTAAAAGATTTTTTTAATAAAGGTTAATATTTTAGTTATTATTACATTAATTTCAAGCCAATAAGTTATTACATTTAAATAAATGTTTGATTGTTAAGCAAATATTAATATTTTTGAAATTAGATCAAGGATTGAATTAGTCAGTTGGCTGGTATTCAGTTCAGATAATTCAATTGGTTTAATAGTTTATTTTTAAAAATATATATATATATATACACACACACACACTTTTAAGAAATATACTATAATAAAATAATAAAAATATTTTTCATATCCAAATTTTTAAATAAAGTGCAATTTTATAATTTTTTAAATTTTCATAAAATAATATAATTTTAAATTGAACTTGTTATATTAGATTTTCAATTTTAATCGATTTTTTAAATTTTAATTACTTTTTAAACTTATTAACTTCTTATCTTTAATCTAATTGAATTATATTGATCGATTCTTAATTTTATCGGTTCAACCAAGTGATTTGATTGATTTTGATGAAAATCATTAGACAACGAATTTATTAGCTAAACAAAGAGATTAAATTGAAAGGGTAAGAAGGTCCGAGTAATTAGCGTAATATAAGTTAGCCACATAGCAGCCATGACATCAATTTATCGTATTTGTTTTTTGAAACAATATTAATTAGTTGATTTTGGGATTACAAAGTATTTTAAAAATTCTCTTTTTTAATTGATTATAAAATATTTAAATACAAATTTATAAATAAAATTAATTTTAAAAAATCTATACCTTTGAAAAATTAATATTTAGAGAATTTATTAAAAATTATTGAATTAAATTGAGAGGATACTTAAATTACTTTTATAAATATTCAAAAATATTTTAAAATTATTCAAAATATTTTTAAAATCTAAAAACATGTTATTTAACAAGAAAAATCAAAATTTTATTATAACAATGCCAAACAAGCTCTTAGTTAAAATTCATAGATTTAAATATATAGAATGAGAAAATCATTCATTTTAAAAATTTCAACATTTGAATTAAAAAAAATATATATCAGTAGATTGATGCTCCACAAGAAGGATAATCTTTGTATAGAAGAATATTACAATAATCTATCACTTATTAAAAATAATGGATTTTAGAAAATCTCATTTTTTAAATAGAATTTTAAAACCTTTAAAAAGAATAATAAATTTTAATCCTCTTGTTAATTACCGAACAGTAAATTAAGCTTAAACATGGGTTCCCTTAAAATCGCTCAAAGAGAGATTAATCAGGTGCCAAGATTTTATAAAGATTATAAATTTTCAAGTATTATATACTCTTACCTTAGAATTCAACATATACAGACAAAGTTCAAAAATAGAAAAAAAATTTTCCCCTAATTGATTATAACTTTTTTCAATGTAAGTTTTATAAGTAAAAAAATTTTATTTTCAAAAAAACTTATTTTTAAAGATTTTATCAATGACAATTTTTTACTTATAAAATTTATATTGAAAAAAAATCTATAATTACATATAAAAGAGAATTTCTTCTATTTTTTAATCTCAAAATTAGATTTTTTTTTTTTTAATAGCAATGCCAAACATGCTCTAAAGCGCGTTATTTGAGAGATTATGGAAAGGTAATTTTGAATGAATTTATCAGGCTTATGAATGAGAGATTGGACAAAACTCAGGATAAAAGCCAGTAGCAATAAACTTCCATTGTTGGTTTGCATGATGTTGGAATTCCACTCTTTCCCCTACAAGCCGAGATGGCAAATATAATCTCTAAACACAAATTGCACAAAGAAAAGAATAAGATACCTATTTTCATCAGCAAATTTAAAAAATCTTTCATCAGCAAATTCTATTTTTGTAACTGCTAGCTGCTTTCATCAGCAAATTTTCAACCCTCAGCTTCCCTGCTCAATTTTTCAGTAGTATAGCGCCATCGCTATCTTATCTTATTTTCAAATCCTGCTGAGAGTTAGGTCTCCTTTGCTTCCTTTTCATTTACTTTGTTACTATCACATAGTATTTTGTCCAGAAGAGGCTCCACCTTTTCCCTTCTGAACTGCAACTTCTTCACAAGGTCCTGGACTACTGCAATATCTTTCATTCTCCATTCACTGAACAAAAAGAACAGAGTGCAAGAAGAGGAAAATCAACTAGACTATTTCAGTGCAACCAATGAATGATCCATGCTTTAAAATGCCACAAGAAAGTCAGAAATAAAAATTCATTCGCAAACAGGTTACATCTTCAGACTAACCTTGAATCCAGTGCAGAATAAAGCTGCTGCAGTTCGTCACGAGCTTCTATTATCTCATCAGACCGATGTTCACCTTTGTTTTGCATTGCATCATTTACAAGGAGAATATATTTTAACACCAGTTCCTGGAAAATGTCAAAGAAGTCAGACATTGCTTATGTTCTTCAGTTAACATGCATCAGAGAATGAAAATTGCAGGATGGGGTCGGATGATGAGGATGCTAGAGGGGTGTCAGCCTAACTGAGATGCCTTGGTGCACCTGTTGAGACTTCCTTCCATCATTTTATTAAAAAAGAAAATTGCAGGATAGTATTACCTTTAATCTTGGAGCATCATCACGGAAGTTTCTGTTATGTAGGCCAGTTTCAAAACCCACTAAACTAAGCATCATCCAAAAGTGATGGTTACTCCAACTCGCTTCAGTAGCTTCAGGTATGGTAAACAAGCTTAATGTTCCTTTGTTAGTAATCTTCGAAGCAATCCCTCTGCCATCTGGTTCTTTGATTCCCAACTTGGAACAATGTGTTCGGCTGGAGTCCACCAACTCATTCTGAAGACATAAAGACTTCAAAATGTGTTCTGTACCTCGTGCAACATTCAAATACAAAAAAATTGCATCTGGATATGAAAATTCTGCACAATGTATTCCTAGATTGACAATCACTAGAGGGTTTCCAATACTCTTTAAAGCTTCTGCAACAACTTCAACTTTTATTGCTGCTTTATCATTTTCCCTCAACTTCTGTAGAGACTGGTAAAATTTCCATGGTAGTAAAGATGTAACCGCTCTTTTACCCAGCAAATTGAAGAAAATGCTAGAATATCCATCAAAATTTATGGATAGTAGACAAAGTATTACAAATAATCTTAGCACTATCACCGGGTAGAAGTCTATTTGCAGATTGTACTTCTTAATCCAATCTATAGCCTCATGACAAAGGAGTTTTTCAACAGTGCAGGCTAAAAAGTCTAAAGTGCCTTTAAGTGATGATTGCACTTCTGCATCAGACACAAAATTCAGATTTGTTTTGGTATTCCATCCTTTGAACATAAGCCATTCAACCAAAGAATACCTGGTTGTGAAGAAGTAACCCTTCAAGTTAGAGACCATAATAAGGAGCCGATCAACAAGATACAAAAAACAACTTGGTGACAAGTCATTATACTGAGTATCACCCAAAGCTTTGCAGAACTTTGAAACCAGGGCTACCTCTTCTGAGTCTTCAATGAAATTATTTGGACTTACATTTCTTCCGCAATCGTTGATGAACTCCTTCCATGATGAACTATTGCCAATGCTAGCTTCAATCTGCGCATAAAGTGCAGGTGAAAATTTCCCAGATAGCAGAATGGTTATCGGCAATCCAAATTCCCCACTTGTACGAGCATTTGCCCTAGTTATCCTATCGATAACTTCCTTCAATAAATTTCTGGACTCTGCCTGTCTAAGATAAATAATATCTTTTGTCAAAGGCTTCCGCCAATCCAGTGGAAAAATATGGCCAAAAAAGTTTATAGTAGAAACCTCAAGGAATCTCTGGAGCTTGTTAGTGCAGCGTTTGTGATTCCAGGACCCTGAATCAATAATGGACTTTGAAACCTTGAAGATATGAATTAGAAGCATGCTTTTTATATACAAGGATAAGTCATTGTTAACTGAAAACACATAAAGTGCTTCTATAACTTCAAGCACCTTCATACCAACAGTGAGAATTTCTGATGACCAGTAACTTCTAGCAGCATAAACAAACTGGCTAGCTTCTATCCATGACTTCCCATTTCTTTCAACACATCGAAGATTAATGTCTTTTATCCATACCGCATCAGGACAAAGCAAAAGATACATAGTTTTATCGTGATTTAACTGCTTATTCACACCAAAGTAGTTCATACAGAATTCACTGTAAGAATCTTCCATACTATGTTCCTGTAGATTCCTTAAAACATTCTCAATATCCTGTTTCCAAAAATTCCAGTGGTAAACTAAAGTTTCAACAGCAGTCTGCTTCCAGGATATTCTTCTCTTTGTACATTTTATCAAATCAGTAAGCAAATCATCTGCGTACATTTTATTCTCTGATGGACTTGGAAATAGGTAAACATCAAGAATTTTTCGAGCCCATAAAATTTTGCCTCTAATACTTCCATGTTTCCAAGAATGACTCCAATATTTTTTTGTATCAAATAAGTTGTACTTTACACCTGACAAAATGTTTGCCTCAGTACAAACAAATTTGTGGAAGTCAGACGAAGCTTTCTCAGCAAAGGTTTTAGCTTTTTTCAGAAGTTCCTCTTTTTCCTCAAACTGCTTCAATGGCCAACCTTTGCTTCCATGAACCCAAAGAGAGCTATAAAACACATAGGAAAGGATAGCCTTGGATGCCTCTTTATATTTTCCTGCCGACTGTCGCAGATCAGCTTCAAGCAGAACATCTCCTTTCATATTTGCAACATTTGCAGCTTCAGAAAAGTTGCCACGTCCTTTCTCCAATAACAGAAGTTCGTCCAGGCAATCTATCCTCTTCAAGAAAGAATTCATTCTATCTTCAAACTGAAAAGCTTTCACAAACATCATCATAGACTCAACATCCTTAGTCCTATGAAAATGAAGTGCTCCTCTCTCCAGGAACCTTTGGAGTTCATCACTCTGAAGAAAACCTTGGCCAATTAGGAAATTATCTTCTTTCCATGATTGAATATGCTGATATCCAGCTTCAAATAATTTCTCATCCGCACAAACAGACAAGCACTTAGAGAATAATCGGCATCTAGCATATATCTCAGCTGCTCTTTCATAACATTGTGCATGATAAAAACATTCAGCAGCTTCTTCCAGCTTAGATTCCCCAAACTTTTCCAAATAAATCTTGCCTGCAAATTAAGATGCAGATTATATACATTAAGGCAGCGATAGCTAAAAAATTTTGAAACTTTAATAAAGCAGTTCAGCAATAGATGCTAACCAAATTAGAAATGTTTGATTCATAACTTAAAAGAGTTAGAATTTGATGCTTAAATAACAGCTCAGACATAAGCAAAGAGAGAGATAGGAATAGTGACCATAGAATATATCCTAAATACTGAATAGCATGGAAAGAACAAGTTGAGTGCATGAATGCATACCTGCTTTTTCGTACTCCTCTGACTCAAACAAACACTGAGCAGCAGACTCATTCTTGCCAATTGAGTAATATATATGAGCAGCTTCAATAAGAAGATTTCGGGCCATTCTGAAATTTGAACCTCTCATACTTTCAGCATTAGACCTAAGCAAAGCTGCTGCTGCCCAATTTTCCCAAAACGATTCCCCAGCCCTTTCAAAGCAAAATTTTGCCTTGTCATAGTTTTGCTGATAAAAGAACTGCAAAGAAACCAAACAAAAACAAAATTTTACCGTCCTGGCACTTTGTAGATAGGATACAAATTCTTAAAAAAGAAGAAGAAAACACCAGAGAAGACTAGAGAGACTCCTTAGGGCTGGAAAATACATAAAAGTGCTATTTCTTGCAATAAATGAAATAACCTTCAAGCCGCGAGACTTCCACTCCTCTGAAGTGCTTGCAAGTAAAATGTCCTGTAGAAATTTATCATCCAACTCCCGTTTTTGGATGAGGAACAGTTTCTCCCAATAGTCATACATAGAACACCCTTCATGCTCAAATACCCACAACCTCTGCCTAGTTCGAGTGATTGCTACATATAATTGCTTCAACTCTGAACATAAGGCAATGTGTTTTCCCTCTTTGAAACTTTGAAAGTACTGTGAATGAAGGCACTCGAGCAAATTTTGTGCTTCCATATATCCATATATAATACTCCAGTGATCTTTCATAGGAGATGAACTAAAATAGTTGTACAGGAGCACATCCTATAATCAAGCATTAAAGGCAACGTTAAATTGTGATTGTCAGTAAAAAGAAATTAATCATGCATCAATAATGGTACTCTCACCTGAAATTCTAGGCCTTTGCATTCAGTTATGGTCAATACTAGTGCTTTCTTCCCCAGAAGGTTCAAAACTTCACTCCTAACAATTTCATCTCTCACTAAAATGACTTGTTCTGCTCCAAAACCAACAATTTCATGATTAAAGTTTTCACTGCTATTGAATAAAGATCCTAAATTGTTCTTCCCATTTTCCATCTTTATCCACATAGGTTGTTCCCCATTCAGAAGACTTGTTTCAGGTTTCAATTTGTCAACAGAGAAAGGAAAGAAATGGTAAAGAAGATTGAGAACACTATTCGCTAACTTCAGAACACCAGCATGGGTTCGGAAGTTCTGGCTCAAATGACAGATATCAGAAAGTTGCCCTTTCCCTTTTATTTCACATGCTGCAAACTCTCTATAGAAAAGGGCTCTTAAATCCTCAAATCGAAAATCAAGCCCCCTTACAATTGTTTGGGCAGTATCTCCTGAGAAAATAAAGCCTTCCTCAAAATTTCTGCAGACATATTTGAAAAGAGAAATTTGTTTGATTGTCAAGTCCTGCACTTCATCTATATACACAAAGTCCATTTTTGCACCCTCATTTGTTTCATCTCTGAGCCGGTGATGAAGGTCAGTTACCAAGTCAGATAAATCAAATTCCACATTTCTATTCTTTTTCTTTTCATATTGAAGAAATATATCATAAACTCTACTTCTTTCCTGTTCGCTTAAATGAGATAACCTGCGCTCAGAATGCAAAATATAATCCTCCCGACTTAATTTATCATCATGAACCCAGAAACCTCCTTTTATGTGAGACATAATTTCAGCAAACACTGTGGAGGGTTCCAGGTTTTTGGTTAGCTGTAGAGAGAAATGAGGCCAGTAAGATGAGCAAAACTTATCATACCCAACCTCCTTTGTTCTCATAAAAGATTTTAAGGCCATGGAACGAGAACCCTTTATCTTTTGCTGACAAAGCTTCCTTAATTCCGCAAATCTTTCAAAAAAAGACCTACCAACTGTTCCATTCAACATCATTAGGAACTTGTTTAATGTTATTACAAGTGGATATGAACTTGGAGGAATATCAGCAAAAGAATCTGGAATATCTGAGAATAATGATGCCTCATCAATATCTTCTACGTCTGTTTGAGAAGGACTTTCTGCTGAGGAATTCCAACCACAGGTTGATCTGTTGAATCAAAATGTAAATCATAAATTAAGAACATAAAAGGAGTGAAAGATAATGACTGAAGAAGTTCCTTACCTTTTCAAGCGACAGACATACTGTCTAACAGCATAACACAGTTTAACATTGACAGTAACAAAGATTTGTCGCAGAATTTCTCCCTTGTTCTTAGCTTCATTTCTATTACTCGCATTCATTGAGGAATTACTTTCAACTTCAGCAAATCCTTCTGAAGCTAGATGGTAAAGCTTCTCCCTTTGAAATAGCTTCATAACTAAAACAGTAGTTTTCCCCGTGCCTGATCGGCCTAGAATGAAGGAGCTTTTTCAAAAATTGATGACATCCGTTTCCTCCTCTGTTAGTTCAAATGGAAAATCAATCTCCTTACCATCACAGCCAGAAAGCAAGTGGCTCACAACATCAGTTGACAGGGGGTAGAATTTCATAAGCAACAAACTCTCACTTGTTCTGCAGCTCTCAACAAAAGTGCAAGTATTTGAATCATTCTCATGTTGAACGTTGTCTTTATAACGACTAATTCTATCTGGCCAACTATTTGGAACTTCTATATCCCTAGAATCATAAGAAAATAAGAAATGTTTAAAAGGTAAAAAAAAAAAAGTAAGTGAAATAAACTTAGATCAAGGAACCCGAGAGATTGTTCTGCAAAGCAGAAAGCGCATACCCCTCAATACATTTCACCTTGCAACGATTGATAAAATCCTCAGTATACGATCCAATTACAGAATTGAGACGTGCAGCCAACTTTGGGATGCCTTCCAAAGGCAATATGTCCCATACCCTCAAGACTTGGATGTACCAAGAATCCTTTAGTATGTCAACTGAGCAAATTATCTGCAGATCCTTGACTTTGAACTTATTCAACATCTCTGAGTCATCACAAGTTAATTTAGAAGTCCTCCTCTTCGGCCTCCAGCCACAGGAAAGCTTCAGTAATAAATGCATAACTAACTTCTTTGTCTCCAGTGACTTCAAATTTTCAAATGATTTTCTGAAGTTATCGCTGAACAGGACCTGATAATATTCAAAGGAAAATCAGTGAAAGATGAGAGGAAGTAGGGAACCATATCACTATCTATTAAAGGATATTACGACTTTGGGTACCTTCCACCTGGAATTTCTGAAAAGTGCGCTATCAGCTCTTAGGAAATTATCAAACCCATCCAACTCTTTCTTCACCTCTAACACAACATGAGCCAGTTCCTCATCTTCTTCAGCATCATAGAAACACTTGCGGTCCTTAGCATCTTGGACAATTGTTTTCCAAGCAGACTCACTACCAGAAAGAGTTTTTGCATCTCCCACAATCCACAGGTAGTATCTGCAATGGCAACAAATAGAGTCATTATTTCCCATATTTAACATTGAAATGTTAAAAGAGAATTCTATATACCTTGCTCTTGTTAAAGCTACATGAACTTTCTGATGTTTGGAAATGAACCCAGCTGGCTCTCCAGCATTAGATCTTACACTAGATAACAGTATTACATCTTCTTCTCCACCCTGGATCCCTTCAATAGTGTACACTTTGAGTGAAAATCCATCAATGTTTTCATACTTCTGTCCAACTTTTTCCTTGATTGCAAGAACTTGTGCAGTATAGGGAGAAACGATGCCAACACTAAGCTTCTTTTTTGATTTGGTCCATGCTTTAGAACCAAATGATTTAAACAAAGAAAAACAAAGGTAAGATCAACCAACCTTTTCTTCATTTGCAACTAAGTTAAAGAAAAGCTAAGGAACAAAAACTACACACCTTTAAATATTTTTCGTACTATTTTGATCACAATTGCAACTTCAACCATATTTCTGTAGCAATTTCTGAAACTATCCAGTTCTTCTTTCGCACAGGAAACATTTATGAAAGAGTACGGATGAAACATTGGACCTTGCAGAAAGCACTTCCCATAACTTCTATGTCTAACATTTGGAGCATCTAAAATTTGATTACCATAAAATTTTGAATTTGGAAGCAAACTTATAGATGGATGCATTCTATACTGCTTATTCAGAATATGCTTTGAATGGCCATTTGAAAGTAATCTTTCAAACAGACTCCTCCCAATGCCGGCCCCAGATGACAGCTATTAGGACGAGAAAAAGTTAGGGAAAAAATGTAAAATAGCTAGAGTAAATCCTGTAATTGCAAGATTATTTTTGTGTTCAATCAATCACTACCGTATACTTACGTCACTAGTAACTGCAACCTCTTGCTGACAGTGATCACCAAAAAGTACAGTATGCCTAATACCTGGAAGCTGCATTGGTATTGATGATTCACACTCTTTGACATCTGCTGCCTCATCTATAATTAACAAGCTTGGCAGCTTTACTTTGCTCGAATGAAGCATGTATGAACTAGAAGCTTTGCAAAATATTAAGGAAGCAGCTAAAATTCGAGGACAGTTATCCACACTTCCATCAGAACAATCCAAATATATCTCCTGAATGTCTTTATTAAGCCTCAATGCA
>CATIWR010110010.1:0-15398 GCA_949677035.1 Omphalea diandra
AAGTGTCATTGTCATGCTTCTATAAATTGCATGACTAAATGATCATTTATCCAATACATATGTTCATGTGGGATTTCATATCATTTATGCAATGAATATGTTCATGTGATAATGCCAATGAATGTGGATAGAGATGTTACACTACCAATGGATTGTAATGCCTTTTGATCTTAAAACAGCTCCCTCGTTATTCCAAAAAGCAATGGTGAAGATTTATGAGCCTATCCTTGACAGTGCTTTAATCTACATTGATAATATCCTTATATTTTCACCATATGAGGACACTCATATTCATCTATTCAAAAGATTCATGAATCTGACTCACCAATATGGGATCATGTTATTCTTCACTAAAACGAAGATTGCACAGGCCCGGATAGAATTTTTGGGAATGACATTCAAAGAGGGCCAATATCAACCAGGACCTCACATTGCAGCTGAATTATTAAAGTTTCCATATGAGAATCTCACACATAAGCAAATTCAACAGTTTCTTGGCATTGCAAATTATCTATGCAGCTTTGTTCCCCACTATGCCAAATATGTCAAGCCTTTACAGCTCATGCTTAAGAAAGATTCTCTACAATGGGGTTCCAGTCAGATGCATGCAGTCAAAACATTAAAGCAAGTGCTCCAACAGCTGCCACCATTATAGATCCCTTTTGATGGAAAAAGACTGCTGCAGACAGATGCTAGTGACAGTCACTGGAGGGCCATCCTACTTGAGAAAAAGGACGAAAATAAAAGAATTTGCTCACATGCAAGTAGGTCCTTTAAGGAGTCAAAAAAGCACTATCATTCTATTTTTAAGGAAATATTAGCAGTAAAAAATGGAATTAAGAAATTTGCATTCCATTTAATTTGTCATAGATTCACTGTACCAATGGACTATTTGTCATTTCGTAAAATCCTTGAAAATAAGAAGTCGGTGCCTAATCCACAATTGCTAAGGTGGAAAGATTGATTCAGCAAGTGTTCCTTTGATGTGAAGTATATAAAAGGGGACTCAAACCTTATACCAGATCTATTATCCAGACCTTAAAGTATCGCTTTCATCCACCTAGCTTATCCAATTATACCTATGGCATCCTCATCTTCCTACTCTTCTCCATCTATTGATGCTTCATCTGCTCATCCACCAGTATCTTACTCTCCCTTTCTTCGAATACGTACTCCACCAGAAGTGATTCTACCTATAACCTATTTCCAGATCTCAAACCTAGTTGTTCAATAAATCTTTGCCTATCAAACCAAATTACTCAAAACCTTCGGTCCCATCTTTATGAAAGTCATTGGTTTCCATCCCTTTTACCCATTCTTGAAGGTATATACCTTCATAGACTTTGTTGCAGTCCATAATGGAGGATAAATTTAGCTTAAAGAACTCTTAATCTTTTTATGGTATTTTTGTCGTCTGTATACCATAGCCATTGAAGTTAGGCCACTATATTTTAGTCAATATCTGGAAAAGCTCAAAAAAAGGGTTTATCATAAGCCTTATCTCATTACTTTTCTAGAATGGTTATAACCCCTTAATAAGTGGATCGATGCTATGAAGGCCAAAATTTCCTACAGTTCTCATATAACAGCCTTGAAGAAAAGGGCTATCTATAAAGTTCATCAGCCCATCAGGCATGACTCCTCGAATGCTTGGGTGTTTACACTTTACAAAGAGAATCAATTTTCTCTATGGACAGATGCTCTTGATCACCATGAGCAATTTAGAGAATTCTAGAGATTCATATTTGAAAGGAATAAAACTATTCTTAATGAAATTTGGCCAACCCTAGCTGAGGATGCACCATGGGATACTTTTCCTTGACGATACAAGAAGGTGCTCAACGTCAAGTGCCAAAAATGGGATGACTTTCCTCCTCAATAACTCAAGCCATTGGATAGTCAGCTCTCAAAACTGTATTCACAGGATCCCTATAAGCCTGATGATTTGTACCAAAAATATGGAGAAAATCTTATCATCATAGAAAAGGTAAATGCCAAAGTCCAAACAGAGATGAAGGAAGAAGACTACAAGATCATGAATCTATCACCTTCTCATGAGCCAATCAGGAAAGGATAAGAAGGAATTTGCTTTATCAAAAGCAGGATGAGTCATCTACTTTAACGTTTAGCTTTTACAGCTGGCTCTTTCTTTTATTTATTTGTAATAATTATTGGCTTTTTCTTTTATTTGGCCACTAAGGTGTGTCTAGCTGGCCACTTGTGTTTGTCTGTATTAGCTGGCCATTTAAGTTTGTCGAGAGAATCCTATCTCTTCCAACTCTATATAAGAAAGAGTTCTCTCATATGTAAGTTCTGCTTGGAATAAAATCTCTCTTTCTTCAATCATGAGTCTCTAAACACACATAGCCAATAGCCTCTAATTGTATTATCTGATCCTTTGCCATCTTCTTCTTCTCTCCTTTTTGTTTGATAACCATAATCTCCTATTTCATCATACTAAGAGGACCGTGGAAGTCATTGGTGGGCATATCAATAGTACTATGGAGCTCTTCGTGAGTACTAGGCTATAGGACAGTGGTGAAGTGGCGAGGAGATGCCTAGAAAGCCATAGTCATACTGTTAAACTACTCATATGACTTGGTAGTCTATTACTGCTGATCATGGTCATATGTATATGCAGTCCATTGTCATAACTGTATGGTGAGATAGTCTGGATTGGTATCAGAGCCTGGTTGTTTTCCTTTTTACAGAAGTGAAAGATATACTATTGAGACTAACGACACTCTGTTATCATGGAAAATCCTGTCATAGATACTATTGCACCTTCTTTATCTCAACCTTCTACTTCTTCTTTAATTGTTTCTATCCCTTCCACTCCTTCTTTTAGAAGATCTACCTCCTTTAAATTAGACTACCTGTATGAACTCAGTTATATCCCTGACAACCAAAAGATTCAAGACACCAACATACCCTTCCTAAACCCATATGATGCTTTCCAACAAAATAAAACATCCTGGACTAGATCCATTAAAGCACTCATCAAACAAACTCCCAAGGTTATAAAAGAGTATGTATAGTCCTCAAACTTTGATCAATGTCCAATCTCGACAATGGGAATGGAACAATTCATTACTCTTAAAATTCCTCTAGAGTTTGTACAACAATGGGTTCTTCAAGGATACGCCCATATTCATTTCGGAGCTATCCGAATAGTTGTAAGTTATCATGAAAAAAAAGGGCTACCAGTCTTTGCAAGGATTGCCTTGTTAGACAACAAGTACATAGAGTATCAACACATAGTCATTGGAAGGGTAGAAACGTCTTTGAATGTAAGATCGGTGATATTCACATTCTACCCCAACTTTAATGTGTCTTTAAAGGATCCATACGTTCTTACTGCTCTCAAGGTCCAGATCCAAATAACTGGAGCTCCTCAAGTAGCTTCTGCCACAGCAGCTACTCTATACTATCAAATGATTTACAGGATCTAGAATCATTCTATTAACCTCTCTCTCCCTCATGAGAATAAGGCCTTGCTGATAGTAGCAGACACTCAAAATGCACCCACGTGCATCCATATTCCTCACCAGATATCGAGGAATGAGCTCTTGTAGTTATTACCAGAAACCTGGGTAACAAGTTATGAGAAAATACATGAAAATACACAGCCATAGCCAACTTATTACAATAAGCCAGACGATACTATAAAAATGAAGTTTGCTAGAACTCCACCAGTAAAAGAAGGCAATGTGTTCTCCACACAATTCATGATGACGCCTCATGAACCAGAAGTAGGCATGCCTATTGTCTACTTTGAAAGCAATGGATCTCCTGTTTACCCATTCGAACGAGATGGTCATTGCTTTTGAGATGAATGTAAGTGTGAAGCTTGTTTATATGGTTCAGATGATGAAGAAGAACCAAAGAAGAGAAAGAAAGGTTGTTCTAAGGCATCTATGCACAGAAGATATGAAGATGGTGATCCATCTATTGGCTTACTAGGTGAGCCATCTGCGAAATATGATTACCTAGTCAAATATGGTCCTATCCCTCAAGAACTATCATCTATGCCAAAAGAACCTATCCACAAACAACCTCAAAACCAAACACCTACCTCTTGTGCCTTACAAAACATGAAATGGATACCCAAAACACCTAGCCTTACACAAACACCACAACTTTATATGTACCAACCTACAGAAGAATGCTGACTGATAAAGAATATCATGTTATGCATACATACGTTCCACTGAACTGTGAGGAAGTAACACCTTTTATTAAGTATTCAATTTGATTTCTATTTTATAGTGGCAATATGGAATTGCACTGGTATATACTTATGCCTATTGTTTTTTTGTATGCTATGAAGGATTTACGTGCCAGGGTTATGATAAAGTTACCTAATAATTACTGACAATTGACTTGATGTGCATATGGAGAATGATTTTTTGTTTGGTACAATCAACATGTGAGTATATAAAATGCATGATAAACTTATATTTCAAGTATATGCAACACGATTAATGTTTAATAGCTAAATTAATATAAATTGTAGGCACATAATCGATCAAACAATGTTACCAACATTTTCATCAAGGATTTGGCAAAAGGTCCATTATATATTGTAAATTCGTATTATGGATATTATGTTAATTATTACAAATTTTATTGGAGAGCTCATGGTTCTAATAAAGCAATAAATAATAATGGAGTTTGCATAAAGGGCACAAATTATAGTGCTTATGACAGTGACTACTATGGTCAAGTAATTAAAGTTTTAGAGTTAGAGTACCCTGTACTACCTTACAAGAAAACTATTTTATTCAACCACGAGTGGTTTAATCCTTGACCAAATGTTGGTATGATAGTTCACAAGCAATATAAACTTGTTGATGTGAACTATAAAAAGAGATTCAAGAAGTATGAACCATTTGTCCTTGTGTCGTAAGCAACACAAAGTGGTATTATACCACACATCTTAGCTTAAAGTGGGACAAGAATGGTTGGTAGGCTATTTCCAAAATAAAAACTAGATTTATGGTGGAAGTTCTAACTATCAATAGTAAACCTTTCTAAGATGATAATGATTCATGAAATCAACCTTTAAGCTTAAGATTAATGAATGAGCTTAATTGATCCAACAAGTTCATTTATTGACATTGATGAGAGTGACAATGATGACAATGCATTACAAAATGAAGTATTAGATGATGATAATGAGGATGATGATGTTAGTTTACATAACATCGATATTGATTAGAGGTATTGTTATCACAACTCAAATAAGTGAATGTCTAAGCATGCATATTAATATATTTCATAGGATGCAAGGGAATGATAAATATCATGGGAGTATGTTAGGGTAAGGTACTTTACATAGTGGTAGCCGAGCCCGATATGATAGGCCTTCTTTTTTGTCACCTTATGTATCATTATCTAATCAGTACCCTCCATTACCTCTGACTCCACTAGTTGTAGCATCAACATTCTTTGCCTTTTTCACCACTCGCTTCACTTGCACCATTACTTGCCAGTGATACTTCTATTACATCAACAACTAATCCTTCATCTTCTCATCGATCTAGGCTACAGGTCATTGGGAAGAGGTATATTGTTCTAATAATCTCATCCTATATATATGTTCATATTAATAAATATATTTTGTTATATATTATAACTTTACATATTTTAGTTTAATACTAGGAAATCAATGTTCTTGAAGTGCTCTTTCTATCTAGAAGACTACTTGCATAATCCGAATAACCCATAAGGCCAAATGATGAATCTCTAGGATACCATAAACCTAGATGCATTGTGCCATGTAAATATTTGAAAATCCTTTTAAAAGAAATAAAACGAGATTCTTTAGAGCAAGATTGAAATCTAGCACACATGTATGCACTAAACATTATTACGGGTCTAGAAGAAGATAGAGTAGAGAACCAATCATACCTCGATATCTCTTCTCATTAATCGACTTACCTGATTCATCCTTGTCTAACTTGATGGTAGCATTTATTAGTGTCTTTGTTGCTTTGCATCCTTCCATGCCAAATTTCTTGATTATGTCCTTTGTGTGTTTGGCTTGGTTGATGAAGATCCCTTCTTTAGTTTGCTTGATTTGCAGGCTAAGGAAAAATTTGAGTTCTCCCATCATACTCATTTCAAAATTCATAGTCATACATCTAGCAAAATTCTTACAAAGGGATTCATTAGTAGCACCAAAAATGATATCTTCAACATATATTTGCACTACTAGTGTATCATGATTATGCCTTTTAACAAACAAAGTTTTGTTAACCTTCGTCTTTTCAAAATCAATTTATAAAAGAAAAGAACTAAACCTTTCATACTAAGCTCTTGGAGCTTATTTCAAACCATATAAGGTTCTATTTAATTTAAAAACATAATTTGGAAAGATATGAGATTCAAAACTAGGAGGTTGATCAACATAAACTTCCTCCTCAATAACACCATTTAAAAATGCACTCTTAACATCCATTTGAAAGAATTTAAAATTCATGTGACATGCATATGCTAAAAGAATCCTAATGGTATTTAATCTTGCTATGGGGGGCATAAGTTTCATCGTAGTCAATGCCTTCCTCTTGGTTGTAACCCTTAGCAACCAATCTAGCCTTGTTTCTAGTGATGAATCCTTGCTCATGTAACTTATTCCTAAACATCCATTTGCAACCTATAATAGGGTGTTCCTTAGGCCTAGGAACAAGTTCCCATACATTATTTCTCTCAAATTGGTTGAGTTTCACTTACATAATAATCACCCAACTATTATTATCAAGAGCTTCATCAATAGATTTTGGCTCAAATTGAGAAACAAAAGTAAGATTATTATCTAAAGTATTGAGTTGAGATCTAGTACTTACACCCTTGGATGTATCACCAATGATTAGGTCCTTAGGATGATGTTTGGAGAATCTCCAATCCTTAGGAAAATCTTGGTTTAATGTTTCCACTTATTGATGTTGAGGTGCCTTATCTTCTCTTGATGATTTGCTTTCATCATGATCTTTATCCAACCCTCTTATAGTAGGCTTCAATTTTAATTTCTCAAAACCACCTACAATATCATAAATAAGAGAACTTTTCCCAAGATCAAGCTTACTAGATTCATCAAACACAGTATTCATGGACTCTTCAGCAACCATTGAACTCTTATTAAAAACCCTATAAGCTTTACTAGTGGTGGAATAACCTAGGAAAATACCTTTATTTGTTTTTGAGTTAAATTTTCTAAGACTATCTTTAGTATTCAAGATATAACACTTGCATCCAAATACTTTTAGGTATGATAACTTAGGCTTTTTACCATTCCAAAGCTTATAAGAGGTTTTATTAAGAATGATTCTTTTGAAAACTCGATTTGTAATATAACACGAAGTATTGATAGCTTTGGACCAAAAGTAATTAGGCAATGAATACTCATTGAGCATAGTTTAGCCATCTCTACTAGTGTCCTATTTTTTCTCTGTACAACACCATTTTGTTGTGGTGTTTTAAGAGTTGAAAAGTTATGAAAAATCAAATTCTTTAAGTAATAAAATTCAAAAGATTCATTTTGAAATTCTTTTCCATGTCACTTCTTATAAAAGAAATGAAGTAATCCTTTTCATTTTGAACTCTTTTTGCAAAACTTTTTAAAGCATCAAAAGTATCATACTTATGAGTAGAAAAAGATACCCAAGTAAACCTAAAGTAGTGATCAACTAAGACAAGTGCATAATATTTTCCACCTAAACTAGCATTCCTAGTAGGTCTTATCAAGTCCATATGAATAAGTTGAAGAGGTCTAGATGTATTTACAATGTTCTTGCTTTGAAAGAAATTTGATGTTGCTTTCCTATTTATCATGGACCACATGTCTTGTCTCTAGAGAACTTTAACTTGGGAAGACCTTGTACTAGCTTTCCTTTTGATAAGCTTTGTAGTAGCTCCATGATAGAATGTCCAAGTCTTCTATGCCAAAGCCAAACTTCATTGCTAAGAGACATAAGACACTTAAAGGATTGGTTAGCCAAATTGTCTAAGTCAATTAGGTAGGTATTGCCCTTTCTTTCACCCTTGAAAACTACCTTTTTATCCACCAAAGTGGTAACTCAGCATTCTCCATGGTCAAAGGTGACTTGATTACCTTTATCACATAATTGACTTACACTAAGCAAATTATGTTGTAAGCCATCCACAAGTAAAACATCATTAACAAAAGAACAACCATTCTTACCAATAGTGCCAATGCCAATTACCTTACCCTTTGAATTATTTCTAAATGTGACATTGCCACCCTCCTTTTCTTTTAGAGGTATAAATAGCTTCTTGTTGCCTGTCATGTGCTTTGAGCATCCGCTATCCATATGCCAATCATTTGCTTTATTGGAGGCTGCCAAACAATTCTACCCAACACAAATAAATCATTTTTTTTGGTACCCAAGAAAACTTGGGTCCTAGGGGGTTAGGCTTAGAAGTATCCTCTAACTTGAGATGAGCCTTCCTAATGAAACAATGAATGTTGATGTGACCAAACTTCATGAAATAGTGGCATTAGAGTTTTGAGTTATGAGTCTTCCTCCTATACATGGCCTTAGTATGAATAGGGGATTTTCTCATACCATGATGATGTGAATGTAAGCATGAGCATGAATGAATAGGTGTATAAGTAAATTTTCTATATGTGTTTAGGTGAGCATGCTTTTTATTATAAATGTAAGCATGATTAGCCTTCTTAGGGATAAGCTTTGAGCCTTATTGCACCTTTCCTTTACCCTTGGACCATGGTGGCTTAGTGCTTTGAGTACTTTTCCTTCCAACTACCTCAATGCTAGATAAAAGTGTTAAGGCTCTAATGAATGTTGCGAGTGAAGATGTAGATGAAAGGCCTTTATTGAAGCCTAAACCATGCCTAACTAAAAGAGGTATTTGTGATACAATAAGTGTATCCAAAGCTTTTTTTTCCCTTGTGGAACTTAGAGATACAACTTCTAAGCTCAATGATTTCACCCTTTAGGGAGTCATTTTCCTTTCTCAAGGAGGTAAGGGATGAAAAAGATTTAGTAAAATTGTCAATAGATTTTTTGAGTTCTTCATTTGAAGTCCTCAACTCACTTACAAGACTATTTAAGGATTTAAACTCATCCTTGTAAGATTTCATTTGTGACTTACATTTGTCACATTTCAAAGTGAGAGCTTTTAAAAGCTCATCATCTACATCTTTTAACTCATCATATTCTTCATAATAATAAGGAGAAGAATTTACCTCATTTGATGAGTCATCTTGTGCCATAAAACACAAGTTAACAACTTCTTACTCTTCATCTTCTTCATTTGAGCTGTCATCTTAAGTGGCTTTGAAGCTTTTCCTCTTCTCCTTGTCCCCTTTCGTCTTCTTCTTTAATTTACAGTAGTCATACTTGATATGGCCTTGTTTGCCACATTCATAGCATGCAACATCACCCAACCGTTCCTTGGGGTTTGGAGTTGCTTTCTTGAAGCTTCTTCTTTCTTTTCTTCTCCTGATAAGTTCCTTTATTCTTTTTGAAAGCATGACCAACTCCTCCTCCTCTTTGTCACTTTCCTCTTCACTTGAGGCCACTTCAACTTCCTTTTCCTTGGATGAAGATTTGAGAGCCAAGGTTTTTTTGTTTTTGTTTTGTTTCCTTATCCTCTCATCTTCTTTATTTCTTCATCCTTCTTTAAGGCTAGCTCATAAGTTATAAGCTTGTCGATTAGAACATCAGTTGGCACTTTCTCTATCTCCGAATTTGACTTTTAGATATTACAACCCCTAGCACCAAACTTTTTAAAAGGTAAAGACTTAAGAATTTTTGAGTTTACCTCATGATTCGTGAGAATTTTGCCAAACTTCTTCATGTTTGTGACAATTACAAAGAGCCTATTTGTCATATTTGTGATGTTTTTATTCTCCTTCATTATAAATAGCTCTCATTCCATCACATACATTTCCAGCCTAATAGTCTTCACCAAAGTAGTGCCTTCATGGTATTTTTCTTCTCTTGGGAGAGAACTTAGAAGGATTGTCATAGCTCTCTTATTTTTTCCATTGGACCTTCTATGAGCTTCAACCTACTCTTCTCTAAGGATCAATTATTTACTTCCATCTATCAAAGTGGGTGGGTTCCACTTTTTAGCTACAATGTCCCAGAGATCTGCCATATCACTATCCAAGTAGATTTCCATCCTATACTTCAAATAAGTATAGTTTGCTCCATCAGAATATGGTTTGAGATGGGTGTGGATTCCTTCTTGTGCCATGATTTTCTCACACAATTAAGCTTTGAAGTGAGATGAGGTTCTGATGCCACTTGTTCACCTTAGTGCACCGAACAGGGGGGTTGAATTAGTGGGAGATTAAAATTTTAGAGGAAGGGTAAAGATATTAGATGAATAAGAAAGAGTAGAGAAATTGAATACAAGATGTTTATAGTGGTTTGGGTTTTAACAAACCCTATATCCACTCTCTAATTGTTCACAATTGGGTATTTCACTCAGCTAGAATGGGTTTTCAAGCTCACACCTAACTTGTACAATTTGTGTTTTATGGCTCACACACATCCCTTACAATTTGTGTTTTTAAGCTTACACACAACATCACCCAAATGTTTTAGACAGGCTCACACTTCAACCTGATATAAAGTTTTAGAAGCTAGGCTAACTCTAACCCAATTACCAAGGTGTTTAATGCTAACACCAAACAATCAATAAGAATAAGAAGAATGAGTAGCAATTTTGCAAGAGTTTGGTTACAATAAATGAAATTCTCTTGCCTTTACATATGTTTGGTGGAGTATTTATAGGCAACATCTACCCAAGAGACGTTATGCATAAACTACCCAAGAGATGTTATGCATAAACTATCCTTAAATCTCTAAAGAAAGTTAGGCAGATTTTGCATTAAATGTTTATCAAACAAAAGTCGTGATCGTGACTAGTATTTCGCGGTCGTAATTTTCTAATTTATATTGGAAAGTCAGAAATCGCAGCAAAGAACCCCATTATGTGTCTAATAGCTAGTTCACGTGTCCTTCACCCATTGGTCATTCAAGAAATATAGTTGTTGTGTTTGACCAACCAACCAAAAGTTGCAGTTGCGATTTAATTCCTTCATGGCATGAGAGGGACTGTAAATTCTTCTATTTGGTAAGGAGACAACACTTTCTTGAGTTGCAATGATGACAAATGCTTTGCCCTTGCAATTTTTGATATTCCAACATTTGTGTTAGACACTTAGCGTGATTTGGTTACATACTTGGTTCCTTCCAATTAGCCTTGAAATTCGTGGTCGCAACTTCGGATGTAAACACCATCACGAATCTCTTTATAAGTCAATCAAGCTTTCTTTAGCTGAATCGCGACTACGAATTCGTCTATGAATTCTTCTGGCTTAACTTCATTCATTCTTGTTGCAAGGTCAGAGTCGCAAATTATAGGTTTCCTAACCATGAATTTGGATGGCTTCCTCAAAGTTAGAGATTTAGCATTCCATCCACCTTTCAATGAGAAACTAACTTATATATTGCAAAACCACACTTAAACAAAGCATTAAAACTAATCAATCTCCATTGTCAAATAAAAAAAGGCTTACGACTTATGTTTAACCATCCTAGTCCGACAAGATCAAACTAACACTTTGAGTTCAAGTGATGTGAACTCCAATAATAACAATTAAAACCCAATAATTATAGAAAATTATGAAGTCCAAATATGTATATTGAAACCCAACAACTATAATTTGAAATCAATGGTGTTCTATTTGACATATAAACTCAAGAAAACACATAAAAATAGATAGATGAAAGATAGAACTGGAAGAAAATATTTAGAGAAATGAAAGCAAAGTAGACACTAAACAAAAAGGACAAATGATAAACAAAGGGTGCATACCTTGATTCTAGTACCAAGCTTTGATACCAACTGATAAAGAACCCAATAAGAGACCCATCCTAGGAACTCTTTATATGAATTATTACTTTGCCTAAGAAAACTAGACATTAAGTTGTCAATCAAAAGATTAGAACGCTAAAGAAACTGCATCCTTTAAAACTCCAATCTTGAAGATGCCATAAAGGTTGATCACTCCTTTTAATAAGTTTAATTTTATATTATACCAAGAACACAAGAAAGCAAAAAAGAAAACTTACCAAAACTTAATAATATTGATCAAAGATTAATTATTTTTGTAATACAATGTTATGGCTTATATTAAGCCTCACAAAAAGAAGTTTTCTATGTAGAAAAAACTTAAAATTCCTAAACAAAGTCATATCTAACTAGGAAACATATTCCAGAGAAGAATTTTAGCTAAATAGGAAAGAAAAAATTCAAAATTTTATTAACAAAATAATAAAATAGCTTGCTCTTCAAACATATAGCCAAGACACATGGTTGTGCATTACTGCAAACCTTACTTAGCAAAAGTGATGCTTTGATGCATGGTCATGCCATAAAGCCATGTGCTTACTATACTTACTACCCAAAAGTGTCCTTTTAATGCATAACCATGTGTTTTGGCCATATGCTTTAGATTTCTTATGTCTAATCAATGCATGGTCATGCATTATGGCCTTGTGCGACTCTTCTTCCTTCAAACAAGGTTCTTTTGACTTGTAGTTTTCTTGTAGTTCCTCCTATGTAATTAAGGTAAAAATGACTTGATTTTGACTTGAAAAAGATCCTTTAGTTTCCTCTTGCACTTCTATGATCTATCTTGCAAATTTTCTTTTATTCTTTAGTCTTTGCCCTAGTCATTAGACCTCAAAACCCTTATAATGGATCTTAGGAAAACCTGTTGGCATCTTAATCTCCATCATCTTTTGAGTTAAAAAAAAACTCCTACAAATTCACTTTTTGGAGCTTTTTAGTTGACAAAAGATTTATAAACATTACTCCTCAAATCATAAAACAAAAAGAGAAAACACTAAGGTAGCTTATTGAGTGTAAAACTAAAATTCTATAACATTTTTCATCTATTTCAATTTTTATTTATTTTAAAATATTTTTATTCATAACTCATTTCTACTATGTTTTTAACTTAGAGATCTATCCAAACACTCCAATTATCTAGACAGACCATACGTTCATCATAAGCCTCATGTTTTGGGCCTTAAGATGCAAAGTCGATGATGAAAATCATTGAACATATTCCTTAAAATACAAGGAGAGATTGCCAAAGGAAGAGGAGTGAGGTATTAGGACACCTTGGAAAGCCTAAAACCAAGTCTATACTAAGCCTAAGCCCAAGCTAAGCCTAAGCCCAAGCTAAGCCTAAACTGTTAGCCTGGGTTAATGAGTTGTACAACCCAATAACCAAGGATGCACATCCCACTATTGGGCTATACACCCTGCCTTAAGCCTGAACTCCAAGATTGTATAGTCTTATCAAGTGAATGTACAACCTATATGCAAACTCTAATTCTAGGAGAACCATCTCTTTTCTTATGATTGGATACGAACATGGTGCAAGTGGAACAATTTTTAGCTCTAGTGCCCCCATCCATCATTTATAAATGCCTCCCCATTTAAAGAGGAAGAGAGGTTTGGATAACCTTAGTGTTACTTTGCCAAAATTTCTTCATATTTAATCCTTAGCATAAAAACGCTAAAACCCTAGTCCATTCCATCAATTACCAAGGTAGAATAAAGCCTAACCATTACATTTTTGTACATTCCCTAAGCATTTTGGAGGGTATAAATCATCTAATAAGCCTCTGAGGGTAAAGGAACACATAAAGGCATCCTTGAGACCCCTCCTTTTCCCCTACTTTTTTGCCTTCTTTTCTTTGATTTGATTTCAAAAGCCTAACAAATAGAGATTGCATAGACTTGTGGTAATCTGTACAATCCTCTTTCTAAGCTGTATAACCCTCATAATGGGTTGTATAACCTTCCTCAGTTCAAGAAATAGATTTCAAAACTCTTTATTCTTTACTTAGATTCCCACTTTCCAAAATTATTTTTTGAGATGTTTGGTGGTATCATTAGCAAAATAGGGTGAGGTCTAATTGTTTATGACCCTTATTCTCTTCAAAAGGGAATTTTGAACAAGTTTCAAATGATTGTGAAGGTTCATTTTATGCTTGTATTTTATATTCTTCAACATTTTGCATGCTTGATGTTTTAAGATTCTATTTGGACCAGATTTAATAGTGGCAAAGTGAGGAACTTTAGGTTCCTAAGACCTTGGGAGTCTTATCATGGTTATGTTTGTGTTCAAGAATGTTATTTCTTTATTTTGGCCTTTAATTTCCTCACCTTTGGAGTTACATAATAACCTTTTTAATAGTTAGTAGTGCATATGGATGCTGAGCTCTTTTGGAGCAATATGAGAGAGGGTTCATTAACCCTAGGACCTCTTTTATAATGATTTAGCCTTAGGCCATTGAAGATCCTCCATTATGGTTTGCATTGCATGTTTATGGTTTATTGCCCTTCATAATGCATATACTTGTGTTATAATGTTTTAATGCTTTCCATATGATTTTGGGATGTGTTATTATGGACTTAGATGCTTACTTAGGCACCTTTGCATGAGAGAGATGCTATTATGTACTATGTTCCTTCTTTGTGCTTTGAGTTCATTTGGCTTGTCATATATTCCTTTCACTTATAAACTTGTTCTCTTCCTTCAAGTGTAGGTGTTCTTATTTGAGTTAGACTGTGAATTTTGTCTTAACCATCATCTTATATGATTATGGATGATTGTGATGTGTGATGTGTATGGACAATGTATGTAACATCTCTATCCCTATTTATTGGCATTATCACATGTATATATTCATTGCACCAATGATATGAAATCACATATGAGCATGTGCACTATATCAAATGATATGAAATCTCACATGAACATATGCACAGGATAAATAATCATTTAGACATGTGAATTGTAAAAACACGACAATGACAATTGCACCGTTGCATTTGGGATGCTTGAACATATATGCAGTGTTTGCTTAGTTATATGACAAATTATTTCATGTTGTGTGCTTATTATAGCATCATAAATAATGGTGTTTGAGAGCTTATCTAAAAGTATAAAGAGCATCTAGAAATTAGAGAATGGACAAAGGTGATGAAGGAATGAAGAAAAGGGACTAAAAGCAAAACTGTTTAACTTTTAACCAATAGGAACAAGCCACCAATCTTTTGTCCTATTAGAGTAAGAATACAAATTATAATTATATGTCATTATGGACTGGTAAGAGAGGACATAAGGTCAAAATACACCAGATGAAAGAGAGAGAGAGCTAAGGAAGAAAGAAAGAAAGGAAGAAAGGAGGAAGAAGAAGAAGAAGGAGAGGAAGAAGTGTGGGCTGCCTACGGTTTTCCAATTCTGGGACAATAGGTAAGTAATTTATCTTCTTCTCAACTGAAATTAACCTCTCATGACATGTTAATCATGCATG
>CATIWR010110018.1:0-14148 GCA_949677035.1 Omphalea diandra
AGTAAACTAATATTTAGATATTAATTTACTTATGTTCTGGCAAAATATTTTACATATTGACCACGTACAATCCTTGTGGAAAAGACAAATTATATATATATATATATGTGAATTTGTTAAGGAAGAAAATACCTCTTTATGTTCTAACCGTCAAATATACTATATGAAGAATTATTATGCACTCCTAAACATACATTCATTCGCTTAGATTATTATTAATTTAGTTATCTATAACATATATTTAATAAACTAAAAGCATGAGTATACAAAGCATTTTGAATGAAGTCATATGTTGAGTAACTAAGTGCATTAATTACCCATATTTGTATTTGCATAAAAAGGCATATTAACTCTTTGAGAAAGAGAAAGGAAGAAATAAAATTAAAAATAATGTGTTTTAAAAAAAGTTGAATCCTAATGATCTCATGTGTTTAAAGTTATTCTTCTCATTATTAATTAGTGAAGATAATGGTGATTCGACATTTTTATATCATGATTATGCCTATTGATGATCTAGTTAGAATGATTGTTAAGATATATATATATATATATATATATATATATATATATATATATATATATATAAAGTATAACATTATGGTATATAAGTTTTCATGAATGAGTGAGTTTTCTTTTCAAAGTATTTTGCTAACTTAAGTCCATTTATTTAAAAGAGTCCTCAATTGGTGTGTCTATTGAAATACTTAAGTGATTGTCATTACAAGCATGGTGAAGTTATGTTTCTGTCAAACATAGGGAGTTTGTTAGGCTTAATTTATTCATAGTATTTTGATGATTTTTTAGCATTATTTTATGTAATTCAATGATGAAATTAAGTTATTTTGAGTGCATTTATATTATTTCCAACATTTGGACATTTTATAGGTGTTGGAGCAAAATTGGACCAAATAAGTAAAACTGGCAATTTCAAGTACCATGCAAAAAATTTGGATAAGCAAAGAGCGTTCACTTTCTATCGTGCCTACAATAAAAGCTACAGCCTGTAACTCTCCTTACAAATGTTGGATGTCGCATGTGACAAGTGTCATAGCCTATATCACAAGCATTCCAAATCCTACGTCTTAGCCTATATTTTAGCTTTTCTAAAGGATTATAAAAGGGAAACACTTAGGGATTTTCCGAAGAAGGAAGTGAATAGCAAAAAAGAACCTTTTGAGCACTCAAAAGAGGCATTCAATCCAAGTTTAAGTGCATGAGTTCAAGGGACCACTTAATGGAGGTAGAAAAAAAAAGATAAAGAAGAGGAGATTCATTAAGCTAGTTTAGAGAATTCATCTTTCCTTCTCTTTGTTTGTATTTCTTTTGTCAAAGATTATGCTTTTAATATTGGATTTATCATGTGTTATTAGTATGTTTGGATAGATCTATTATCTACGACCTTGATATAACCATGAAAGAGACTAGTTGATTTATGATTTTGATGACTATGTTGGAACTTTTTCCTTTGCAAGTGAATGATTCTTAAACCTAATGCTTATGATTGCTTGGCTACTAATTTTTTTTATTTGTGTTTCATTTATAGATCGAGAGATTATAAATTGAAATATACTTAGAATCACTCCTCTTAGGTTAATTAATGAGAAGAGATACTCACTTAACCTATTGTTATCATTTAAAGGATTGTTAGATCTTAATGAGTGATTTATCTCTAATTCACATCAAGAAATTTTTTAATGAATTAGAATTGCAAAGTTAAGTGACTATTCAAGAGAAAGAATTTAATCACTATAGAGATATTCGATAGTTGCAATGCTTAATCCAACATAACATTAGAAGAGTAATGATTTCATGATTTTTCATTAGTGAGATCAAGTGTCTTAGGTTATTTATCATAAGGTTTTCTTTCTCATTATTTTGTCTTTTTGCCATTATTAATTAGACTAGTTTATTTTCATTGCATTAGTAGTTTAGTTAATATCTCAAGTTATTTTTTTTTTTAGATAAAAATAGAATCATCATATTATAATACTTAATGCCCTTATCCTGATAGGATGATACCTGCACTCACTTGTGTACTATTATTACTTGAATGTTGTATTATACTTGCGACCATTGGCAAATTAAATACTTGTCCAAAGGAGACATAAAAAAGAGAAAACTAAGAGAGCATATACCCCTTGGGATTCAAGACTAATATTGTGCTAAGAAATCCTACATTTAATGTGTTTAACAAATTTCATGATGGCGATGCTTCAACTATAGTCATGAACTACTTTTTGCAGTCAAGATTCCTTTTTTATAATCATAGTCATCGAATGTATCTAACAACTAATTAACTCATGGTTCTCTTTAATTTGATTCCCCAGCTAGCCATTATAATGGTTTTTTACATTATGAAGGTCGCGATGACAAATTTTTCTTCTATGTCATGAACATGGTTTCATACTACAAATAGTGGTCATGATAATGGACATGATCTAACATAACATTTTTTATCACTTGAAGAACTCAGCTCATAATCATGACTCCTTAGTAGCGACCATGACTTGGCTTTCTTGATCGCGACTATTCTGTATTGATTGCAATTCATAAGTCTAGTTTGTGCACTTAGAGATTTTGCATTCTTTTGACATTCTAACTTATTCTAAATTTATTTCTTATAAAATTAACACTGGTTAAATATATTATTAGTCACAAATCTAACTTCTCAAGATAAAGAATAGAGTTTGAACAAGTTTAACCAACTTAGGTCAATAACTATAATTTTGATAAGAAGGATCACAAATCTGCAGATTGTTAGCTACCCAAGAAGACATTAAATAAGGTGTTTCTAAAATCTATACTATGGTGTCCAAAGGTGAACCTGGTCAAGTCCAACCCAAGGGAATGATGGATAAATACTAGTTCCTCGAGGCATAAGTGCTCAAACTAAATGACATTCTCTATGTTGACCCTTAAAGCTAGAGAACAACTATACATAGGCAACTTTGCCACTTTTAAAATCCTTGGTGAAGGAAATTTAATGTTGAAGATGACCTCTAGTAATGAGCTAACTTTCAATAATGATTCACATGTGTCAAAATCTGCAAGAACTTGGTGTCTGGTTTACTATTTAATAAGCATGGATTTCATATTTTGATTGAGTCGAATAAAGTTATTTTGTATAAGGGTGGAATGTATGTGGGAAGGAGTTATATACTTGATGGGTTGTTTAAGGTTAATGTTTTTGTAATCAAAAGGATGAATGAATGTACTTTTTCTACTTACTTGCTTAAGTCTTCTAATATATGGCACAATATACTAGGTCATATTAATTATGATATCTTAAAAAGGTTAATCAATTCGAATCACGTACCTAATTTTCATATTGATTCTAAATATGAAATTTGTGTTGAGGCAAAATTAATAAGGTCACCTTTTCAAATAGTTAAAAAAATATTAAACCTCTTGAATTAATACATAGTGATATGTATAATTTAAAGTTCATATAAACAAATGGTGTAAGTAAATATTTTATCTCCTTTGTCAATGATAGATAGTGATATATATATGATTTAAAGTTTATACAAACAAAAGATGGAAGTCAATATTTTATCACCTTTATCGATGATAGATAAAATATTTTTATGTGTATTTGGTTAAAAGTAAAGACGAAGCCATAGAGAAAATTGAACTCTATAAGAAAGAAGTTTGTTGATCTGAGTTAAGTGTCTAACTTAGTCAATCTTTATTTTGATCTTGACAATCAAATTAAAGGTACTAATCATTCAAATTAAATATATTTTTCTAGAAATTTAAGTTAGAAAAAGTGTTAGAACTCAGGGAAATTAAAAATCTTCTAAGTCTTGAAATGAACCTGAAAATTGCTCCTAAGAAACATAGATCGCAACCAAGATAGGTAGACTGCAATCAAAAAAAGAAGGTCATAATTAAAACCTATGATTTTGAGAACTTTAAAAGGATAGGCTAGTTCACGACCCAAATAGCACCTGCAACTTAGCCTACAAACCAGGATCTCGACCAAGACTATAATATCTCAATCACAAATACTAATAAGGAATGAGCCATTACATAGACAAATTGAAAAGGTCTATCAAGATGTGCCATGTGTCACTAGCCATAGGGAAAATAAGAGAACACGACTACGAAAAAGGAGTCTTGCTCATGAAAAGTTAATAGTGGTCATGAAAGAGGCAACAGGATCACAAACTATAGTTGACTTAGAATTTAATAAAAATTTTCTAACTGTTGGAAGGATCCTTGTCATTAACTCTTTTGCAACAATCACCTAGCTTGTGAAGACTATAAATACCTCTCTAAATGACCCCTCCCCCTCCAATAGCATCCAACACATTCAACAATCATTTCTCTCAATAACAAACTTTCTCAAAAGCCTTGTTTTTTAATTCTTATTATCTTTGAGTGAGTTTGAAAGGTTTGGTGTGAACCTTAAGAAAAACATTGTATAGGTTTGAGTGTGAACCTTTTGGAAAAACTACTTGTAAGAGTTTGAGTGTGATATTTGGAAAAACACTTATGAGGATTAGGTGTAAGCCTAAACACTAAGTTTAAAGAATAAACCTATAAAACTCCTTGTAATTATTTTAGAGTTGGTGAATTTCCAATTAAGAATCGGGAAGTGGACATAGGGTTAGTTAACACTCGTACCATTATAAATTTTGTGTGTTATTTTTCCTCTTTCCTTATACTTTTTATTTTATTATCATTCTTTAAGTATTTTAAATCTAATTTTTTATCATCCACCAATTCAACCCCCTTAATATTCACAAAGGGTCAGCAAGTGATATTAGATTAAGGTCTCACTCTTAAAGACTTCATTGTCGTGAGCAAAGATCAAATGGTCAATGAAGGGATTCATCACCCCCACAAACCTTTCTTTGATAGGACCAACTATGCTTATTAGAAGTATAAGACGAAAATCTACCTTGACAATGACGTCATTGATATGTGGGACATAGTGGTAGAAGAATGAAAGCCACCAACCAAAGTCATGAATAATATTAAAGAACCAATGCTTATAAATTAGTTGTTGTAGATAAAGGATTCACTCATCTATTATATAGTCATTCAATATTAATACATAGTGATGAGTAATTAGAGAATGGCTATTAACTACTTTACTAAGTGGGTGGAGCTAATTTCTTTAAAGAAAGTTAAGCAAAAAATGTTATACAATTCATCATTAAGCATATCATTTATAGGTTTAGGATCCTATAGTCTACCACTATACATCAAGGGACAATGTTCACAAAAAAATAAATAAATAAAGGATTTTATGGAAGACTATGGTATCGAACTAATCAAATAAATCTAATTTTGTGCATAGGAAAATGGACAAGCAGAAGCCTTAAATAAAGTCCTCAAAAGAAACTTAGAAAGAGAAGATGTGGGAAAATAATCCTAGACATCGGCATAGGATCCTTCCAAAAAACTTATTTGCATACAGAATATTGTAAGAAAGCTTACTAGTTAAGCCATTTTTCTTCTAAATTTGGTCATGATGTCGCCCTTTTTATGAAGTTGTTATTCCTTCTCTAAGAGTTGCATGACAGAATGGTCCCGCACATGATGATCACAATGAAGCTACACTTGTGGAGTTGGAATAGGTGGATGAAGATAGACTGCAACCTCTTAATCGCTTGGTGATCCATTACAAGAAAGTATCTATATAGAAGAGTAAAAACAAAGCTTTAATAATGGAGATTTGATTTAAAACATTATACTATCTCTGGGAGTTAAGGACCAAGAGCATAGGAAATTGCCCGACTAATTAGGAGGGTCCATTCAGGGTATATAAGGTGTTAGATGGAAATCCATATTAATTGTCCAGTTCTATCCGCACAAAAGATTTATCAATGGCAAATTCTGGAAGTGATATTATCCCACCATGTGGGAGATAGTGGAAAAATAAGTATAAAGGGAACTTACAAGCCAATCCACAGACATAAGATAGGTCATCAAGCCAATCCATGGCCACTTTATCATTTTTATTTGTGCATTTCTTTTTCTTAATTTTGTCAGGAGTTTAATCCAAAAGAAATTATCACATATGAATGAAAAATATAGCAGGTCCCTAAGGAGAATTATCATTTTAACCTTTTGAATTATGTCGATATACATGGCTACATGATGCAAGGTGGTTCTAGGTACAAGTATGTAGAAGTTTAGTGAAGTGATTGCATGAGTGCAATGAATGACTACATAATGCAAGAAAATAGTTGTTGTGAAAAGTATCGATTATATCGAGCAGTATAGCAGCATAAAATAGTCTGAAAAGCATTACTTAAGTTTTAAGAATTGTTCCATTTCAGTTAAATCAGAGTCATTAATCACAAAACAAGTTTCAACCAATAAGCAAAGGCATAGAGTTGAAGATTCAATTAAAGTTCAATAACTCAAACAAGATAGACAGCAAAGCCACTTTATCAAATAGAGTCAAGTGATGGTAGCTCCTATAAATCAAATTCAAAATCGGCAAGAGTAGAGCACTAGGCCAATTAAATTGCTATCTCAATTAAAAATAAAAAAAAAACCTATAGAATAAAGGCTTAAATGATTATCCATCTTGGATCCAAAAGAAATAGCTATATGAGAATACATGTGATGCAAATGTGGAGTCCATTGTAAAAGCAGAAAGGAAAGTCATACAAACGGAGGTATCAAATAAGGTACACATTTTTTAAATTTCAACAAATAATATATTGCACAAATACCAAACATGCATGAAGACATGTGGATCAAAATAAACAATTTATTCTTCAATTCACATACCTATAAGTACATAAAATTCCTAAAAAAAAAAATAGTATTTGTACACAATATATATATATATATATATATATATATATATAGCGAAGGAGAGATCACCAAACTAAACACATACTTATTAAAATACTCCCAAAAATGGCATTTATAAATAATAAAGATAAAACAAAAGTGCAAAAAAAGATTTGCCACCAAGCATCATAGTGAAAGGTATAAAAATTAAAATACTATGAAAATTTTCTAATTATACCAAAATTTCTTATTTTCTTTAACTATTTAGCAAAAGAAAAAAATTACTCTTTGTCTTCTTATAAAATAAAATATATGGTGCTTTTTTCTCAAGTTGTCTTTTAAGGTAATTATATATTCTGAAATTGTCAAATTTTGTCCAAGTGACAAATTTACAGGCAAAAATCATTTTAGACTAAAGAAATTAAGTTTTAGAGGCCTAAAATCTTAATTGTTAAATTTCTTGACTTTTAAGCTAAAATAAAGTGCAAATATCATCAATAGGATACGCCAAAAAAAATTATTCTCTAACACTTCGTTTGTTTTATGAAAAATAATTTATCTAAGAAAAATATTTTTTGAGAAAATATTTTTTGAACAATATATTTTCTGATGTAAACACTATAAAAAATATTAATTTTCTTTTAATTTATAAGATTATAACAAAATTTATACATAAATATTTTATATTTATACTATTTATTATTTCATATAAGAAAAATATATTAAAAATGAAAATTTTTTATGGATTTCACTTGTTACTAGAGATCATCGTCGATAACGATGATCAGTGATGAGTCTCAGTAATTAATGATGGTCAATGATAATAAATATATGTATTTATTTTTCATTTGAATGAGTTTTTCAAAGTCCGAAAATAATTTTTCATTTTCAAAACATAAAGTTATTTTCCTAAAAAATGAATTAGATTTTCTTATGATCAAAAAAATATTTTTTGTTGATCAATTTTTTTTAATATATTAAATAAAAAATTACAAATTTTATTTTTCGTGAAACAAATGGAGCCTAAATGACAATCAAATAGAATCTAGAAATACAACATCAACAATCCATCAATACTACAATTTGATTCAAGAAACATGAAACCCACTTTTTCTTTTGAATTTCTTTTTCTTATAGAGTTTGAGTGGGTCTTTGAATTTATCAAAGTTTGAAGAGGAATATAAATGGGGTACACCTTTCAAAACCAAAATTGATTAGATTTTAGTGTTGGCCACCAAAGGGAGGAGATGAAAGATTGACGATGGAAGAGTGGGAAAGGGAGTCTGGAGGAGAAAGTAGCCACCCCTCCTTTTGGCAGCAGCTTCTCCTTCCTTGGCTACACTGGATGCACCAAATGAAGGGAGAAAGATGAAGTGGCGGCAAATCCTTTGAGTGGAGATGGATTGGTCGGATGAGGAGAGTAAAGAAATGAATTTATGGGTATTTGAGGTTTTACTTTGGAAAAATATGATTTGTGTGGTTGATGTTTTTCTGTTGGGCATTTTAAAATATGGGATGAATATTAAAAATTTCACGGAATATCTTAATTTTAACGTTCATAAAACTTGATATATTGATTTTTTATGTTCATTTCAATAATTTAGAAAAAAATGAAGAGATGGTAATTTTTGAATGTAAGAAGTGGATGACTCGATGGAAAATTAATATTTGAATTGTTTAGGATTTTTTTTATTCTCTTCAGCTCAAAATTAAAATCTTTAACTAAAATTCGTGTATAAGATAAAGGTAAAAAATATATATATATAAGCTTAAAGTTGCATATATACAACCGTGATTTACATATATCCAGGAAGCATTATTTGGATTAAACATAAAATAACTTAGTCTAGCCTACTAAATTTTTCGATGACCTAAGCTCATTAATTAAATAATTTAATTAATTAATTTTTATTTAATAAAATGTAATAATCAGTAGGTAATTAAGAAAATTAAATTGAAGATTAGTGCAAAAGTTTTAGGAGGAAGTTAGTACTGAAGCACTACTTAATTTTCTTGATGTGAAAATTATTTTTGGTTATTAGAGCCAAAGTATAATTATTCTTTGGAGATCCTATATAAAGCAAACGAAGAGGGATGAAGACACACATCCAACACCAACACAAAATAACATAACACTGCAACAAATCAAAGCTTCTACAGCAAATTGCTTTTTGTTCTTCTCTAGTTTTATTCCATTATCAATATTTTCAAGCTTTTTCATCTTAATTCCTAGACTCCCTCATACATTTATCTCAATCATACAAATTAAGCTTTCAATTTAATTTCAGTTTTAGCTTAGCCTCCATTACGAATAATTTTTCATTTATTGAATTCAGTCTTTATTTTTATTTTTTTTTATTTTGGTGATAAGTTAAAATTCAAGTAAATTATGATAAAAGAGTTTGGAAATCCATAATTTATTCTAATTTAAGAAGTCAAAAAAAGGTATTTATTAAACAGTTCATACATGTCACATACTTGGCATATTTATTTTAATTTTTCAGCCAATAATAATAGATATATCTCAATTGTACATCAACATAGGAGTTGCGTATGGTATTGTAGGAGTTAGAGACATATTAACTGATATTCAAAATCAACTTAGAGTATCCATCATTAATTGATTCAATTTAGATACAGTTTATTCTCCTCATGTTCTCTCTTTTTTAGAACACAAAACATTCACTTGCTTTTAATTTATATGAGTATGAACAAATTAAAAGTTAGATAATTTGAAATGAAGAATATTATGTGTATTTTAAATTGTGAAGTGTGCTGATTTGTTTTAAATCCCTAACAACTACATGCATTTAATAGCAGGAGCAAGAACATGTGCCTCTAATTACAGAAACAGGTGAATGAGTGTTGTATGTGGCTTAATTTAAATATATAATATATGGCTTAGCATAGAGAAATTATGGGTTAACGTGCATCATTACCAATTTGTTCAGTGAAAACTACAGTGTCATTTATGTTATTACAGTATAATGACGTAATTACTAATTTGTTATTGCATTAGATAAAAGTTTTTATTCACCATTAGATTAGATAGAATTAAATACCGTTGAATTAGATAAAAGTTTTTATTCACCAATAAGTCATCGTAGAATTTACCGAGTTGTTATTTATCTCATAATTTCCCTTTATTATTTTCTATGTGGAATGCACATGCGTCAACATGTTAATTTCATCCAATTTTGCTTCATATGATCTATGCTTTGAAATTTACAAGTTTGGTTGATAATTGAACGTGAACTGATGATGCTAGTCCAGATAGGTGTGGTCCTATAGAATTTGATCCTGGTGTGGATTGTGCCTCCATATCTACAGATGGCTTCTCTTTGCTAAGATTCTTCCAACTACTTTGTAGTGACAGTCTTTCCCTCCACCGACTTTAATCCATCAGCTTGGTCTTGGCCATACTTAGGATTACCTGAGTAAATGTTTGATTAGATGCCTTTTCCCCAATAACATTCTTCTGCTCTCGAGGAAAAGGATTTGTTTAATTACTAGGTTGTCAAGGTAAATTTGGTGTATCAGTAAATGCGATACAACTGACAATATTTTTCATATAGCAAAGAGAATATGTTAATTAAATTTTATTTCATTCATAAAAAAATTATTTTCAACATTATGATTATTCAATTTTTATTATTGTTGCAATCAAGTGAAATAAGATAATTTTTATTAGAATTATCAGGATTTGATAATTTTTTTTAGTAGAAAATAATTTTTTTTTTTAAAAAAATCTTGTTTCTCTATCTATAAAATGATAAATTTTGATAAAATTTTAACGAATATTTTATGTAAATTAACTAATTGAATTTGATTGCAATATTAATAAAATTTGAGTGACTGCAATGGTAAAAATCATTCTTTCGTGATTATAATAGAATTTAGCTCGCAATTGACTGGCTCTTTATATAAATTATATTTTTATTGTGATTTTTTTTCATTTTGAACACCTCATGATCGAGGGTGAGTATTTGGTTAGTTTGGTTTATTCAATTCGTTTTTATTAAATTAAATTAATTGAACTATATATTTTACAAAATCATATTGAACCAAAATTTAATAAAATTAAATAAATCAAACTTATATACTAACAAACCGAATCAAATTCATAGAATGTCAATTTAATTCGATTTGTTTAATCAAAATTATATATATTTTAGGTTAGTTTGATTCAACTTTATATAATTTATTTTTGTTTTTAATTTATTCAGCTTCTTATATAGAAAAACAAATCAAAAATTAATTTTTTAGAATTAGAACTGAATTGAATTATAACAAAATACTAATTAAACCAACCAAAAGATGTTAATTTGGTTAATTTATTTGATTTCAGTTAGTGTATGCTTACTCCTATCTCTTGGCACACTTGCCTAGAAATCTTCTCCACAACATGATTTTTTTTTTTCTTTTGGGGCCCCAATAGTTCAATTCTTGAATTTATATGATACCTTTCTTCTTTGGATTGAGAAAATAAACATTGATGGTGCAGTTCTTGGAGTCCTAGATACTTCAGGAGTGGGGAGATCTAAGAACTCAACATGGATTTGTTCAACATTATCTTGCTATCCCTGTCGGCGGACATTTGCCGTTGAAGTTGAACTAGTTGTTGTGATCTATGCTATTAAAGAGATATGGTGTCTTGGTTGGAGGAAGTTAAGACTAGAGAGTAATTCTATTTGTTAACTTGATTACTTACAAAATCAGTGGAGATGATATGCAATGTTTTGGGCTTAGCACGACCAATTTGTTCACGTCCATTAGGGATGTGTTCTTTTTTTTTTTTTTTTATTTGCTTTTTCATTGCCCACAGTAGGTTTCTATTGTAATCTCTTAAATCTTTTTAATTAAAATGTCCGGTGCACTTTTTGATCTTTCATCTTCAACAACAGTTATACAACAAAAAAAAAATTATATGCTTCCTCACTAATTATAAAATCTCCCCTATCCTAGGCAAAAGAAATGTAGAAGTCCACTATTTAAAACATGCGCAAATAATAAAATTAAAAGAAAAGAATATTAGCCCATTTTGTTGAGCAACAAAATTAATAATTCATTCATCTTCTTTTCTTTATGTACCTGCATCAAAGTTTAAATTTTGATGTTTAATGAATTATTAATGAAAAACTATAGATAATGACACGGTGCACTCTCTTTTTTTTTTTTTATAAAGACATTTATATCTCACATGTTTGAAAAAGACATTTTTACTTAAGAGATTTTACTTTTTTATGCTCTTAGTTTTTGTTCTTTAATTTTGTACATTTTTATACAGTTACAATTGATATGAGATAAGATTTTTTATTTTTTGTTCTTTACTTTTTTAGGTGAAGAAAAAAAAAACAAGAACAAAAAGAAGAAGAATAAAAAGAAGAAAATGACATACTCTATATCTCTTCCACTCACTTTCTCTCTAAAAAAATAAAGAAGAAGAAGAAATTAATTTGAATATATTCAAATATGTTTTGTTGATGCAGAGATAAATAAACGATAATGAGATAAATAATTTGAATGTTGATTAGATAAACGATAACAATAATGTTATGTTTCTCAAACTCTCTTTCTCTTTTTTCCTCTCCAAAAAATAGCAAGCAAATTGAGATACATGTGAGTTTTTATTTTTGTTTTTTAAGATGTAATAGTTATATTTTATTATTATTGTTGTTTAAAATAAATAATCATGAGTTTTTTCACATTTTAAATGAAAAACAGTTCTCAAATGAACATTTTTGAACTAAAAATCAATCGTGAAGAGAGAAAAAATTGTGTTTGTTACAAGTTGAAGATGATGTCTACGTCCTAATTGTTCTTCTTCTTTCTTTTGTTTATCAATGGTTGCATAAACAAAAAATAAACCTAAAATAAAAAAATTTTTGAAAACTGTTTTCTTTATTTATTTGTTAAAAATTTTAAACTGATAAATATAAAATAAAATAAAATAAAATAAAAATAAACAATTTTTTGTGTATAAATATATTCTACTTGATGTTGTTATAAAAAAAATTGAGTTTTGTTAGATGTTGAGGATGATGTTAAATTCTAATTATTCTTCTTCTTTTTTTTTTTTTTATGCATTTTAGATAAAAAATAGTTAGCAAATGAATATTTTTGAACTAAAAATCAATCATAAAAAGAAAAAAAAATTGTGTTTGTTAGAGGTTAAAAATGATGTTTACGTCCTAATTGTTCTTTTTTTTTCTTTTGTTTATCGATGGTTGCATAAACAAAAAATAAACTCAAAATAAACATAAAATAAATATTTTCCTGAAAACTGCTTTTTTATTTATTTTTTAAAAATTTTGAACTAATAAATCTAAAATAAAAGTAAATAAAATAAAAATAAGCATTTTACTATGTAAAAATATATTTTAGTTAATGTTGTTATAAAAAAATCATATTTTGTTAGAGGTTGAAGATGATATTAAGTTGTAATTGTTTTTCTTTTTCTTTTTTATGCATTTTAAATGAAAAAATAGTTAGCAAATGAATATTTTTGAACTAAAAAATCAGTAATAAATAGAGAAAAAAATCATATTTATTAGAGGTTGAAAATGATGTATACATTATAATTGTTCATATTCTTTCTTTCTATTTATCGATGGTTGCATAAACAAAAAATAAATAAACATTTGTAAACACATAATAAACCATTTGAAAATCAATAATAAATAAAAATAAACTAATAATAAATCATTTGTAATTATTTTACAGTGTAAGAAGAATTAAATGCAAATATCATCTTCAACATCCAGCAACTCAATTTTTTTTATTTTATTACTAGTTTTTAGCTCAAACATATTCATTTTTAATTGTTTTTCATCCACAATATATCAAAATCATGATTTTTTATTCTAAACAATAAAATGAGCATTAAAAATCATATTAAAATTATTTTTAGAGTGAGAAACATTTATCACGAAGAATTTTCTCTCTCTATAATAGAATTACAAATATAAAATTATGTGAGAGGAAGAATATTTATTTTATTGATTTTGATATATCAAGAAACGTGAATAAATTTGAGAACACTTTGATCCATTTAGAAACGTAAATAAATTTGATAAAAGAAATCATGTTTGAGAAGAAAAATCGATAATGTTAAAAGATCGATTTGAAAATATTATTTTTTAATTTGATGAATCCAGCTAGTTAAGGTAAAAAGATTATCTTTTAGTTTTTAGGTAATAAATCTGCAATTTTTTTTTTTGTTTTTATGGAGTTGATTCAGAAAATAATAAAAAAAAGTGTATATTTATAATTTACGATTGCAAAATAATATTTTTGTGAACTTTTTGTGTATGAGTTATATTTGTCATTATCTTTTAGTTTTTAGGTATTCCTATCCTTAATCCTATAAACTATCATATATATATATAT
>CATIWR010110054.1:0-29726 GCA_949677035.1 Omphalea diandra
TGTTGTAAGTTGAGTGTGAGCTTGTAAAACACTAGTGATTGAGTGAAATACCCAATTGGTGAATTGGAGAGTGGACGTAGGGTTGGTTAATACCCGAACCACTATAAATCGCTTGTGTTCATTATTCTCATTATTCTTCCCCTCTTTTTTATTTTTAAATTTTTATACACCAATTCAACCCCCCTTCTTGGTGCCAAGGGCCAACATTTTGCATATATTTCATAACTAATTCATTTTAAATATTGATTATCTTATGTCAATTTTTCAAGTAGAAAGGGTTAAACAAAGTAAATTTATGTTTTATTGGTTTAAAAAGGAAAGAAGTGGCTAAAAAGCATGAAAGAAGCCATGATAGTTTCATATTCTTCATTTTTTAGCACTGATCGATATTTTAGGCAAATCTCCCTCAAAAAAACTCTAAATGAGGTGATTTAAAAGCCATAAAAAAGCCAAGATATAGATTTAAAATGTCTATGTTTTCTACATGAGCTAATTCAACCATCTTTAAAGTTAATAATCAATCGCAAATGAGCATGGCTATGCTACATAGTCATACACCCAAGAAAGCAAATTCTAGTTGAATAAAATTCAAAACACACACCCTTGATGCATGATTGTGCACCTCTAGAAACTTAAAAATGGGATTTTTATTCTCTCCTAAACTCTTCCTTTTTCAATCCCCTAAGCTTCCAACATAGTAAACACCTTAAGAGCACCTTTTAAGGAGGTAAAACAATATGAATTTGGAGCATCTAGGGCATCAAATAATCTTCCAAAAAGCAAAGAAATCAATTAAGCAATTTAAGAGATTCAAGAATTAAAGTCCATGGCTTCCAATATCATTAGTTTGATCGTTTATTATTCTCTTACTTCTATTATGGGCTAATTATCTTTAAGTTAGGGTTCTAGATGGACCTTGTTTAACTCTTATGATTTTTTTTAATACAAGTTCTTTTTATTTTATTCACTATTGTGTTAGCAATCATTGTGAGCTTTATATTATTAATTCAAGGGCCTTTAATCATATTAAGTTTTGTAATAGACTATCGAGAGATGTTTTTTATGAACAAACCTTTAATGGTATGTTGAAAGACTTTAATAGTTTATTGCTATCAATAGGATCTTACATTATTTGACAATAATATGATGTTTAACTTTTATGTTAAGAGACCTTTAGTTTAACATGTTCTTATATGTTAATTGATACTTGTAAGAGATTAATTAATCACTTATGTGATCTCATAGTAACATTAGATGAATGAACGAACTGAATGAAACGTTAAAAGCCATAAGTAGTTACAAGTGAAGATAAACCCCTAGCTAACTTCTTCTATTGATTGTTTTCTTTGCAATTACTTCATTTACAGTTTCTTTACAATTACTTCATTTACAGTTTCTTTACAATTACTTTATTTATAGTTTATTTAGTTTTAATCCTTAGTTTAAACATTCTTTTATTTAGGATTTCTAGATAATATGAGGAACATAAAGCTTAGTACTTATTATGTAAACCTCATAGGAATGATATTTATACTTTTGTACACTTTATTGCTTAATGACTAGTGCACTTGTAGTTTATAGGGTTATTTATATAGCACTAATTGATCATCAAGAGTCCAAAAATTTATGTTATTGACTTAAATTCTTTATCTAATAAAGATGTCAAGTGCCTTATTACTATAGTGGATGAAGAATGACTTGACATAGGAGACTTGAACATGCAAGCGTTAATGAATTAAGGAAAATGAACATGGTGGAAAGACTTCCTAAGATCTTTTTCTCCAAAGACGAATATGTGATGTATGTCAAAGAGGTAAATAAGTTAAATCCTCCTTTAAGGTAAAAAATAATGTAACTTTTGCCAGACCTCTTCAATTGTTGCACATGGATCTCTTTGGTCCTACAAGAGTTATTAGTTTGCGTGGCTTGCATTATCAATTTATCTTTATAAATAAATTCCCTAAGCTCACTTAGGTTCCATTTTTACTTGGAAGGATTATTATTTGACGCTTTCAAATCTTTTGTAAAAAGAATTCAAAATCAAAAGAATTTAAAAATATCAATTATTAGAAGTGATCATGGTTGAGAATTTAAAAATGTAAGGTTCCAAAGTTTTTGTGATGAAGATAGAATTTGACATAACTTTTTATTACCTAAAATTCTTTAAGATGGGGTAGTAGAGGGGAAGAATAAAACTCTTTAAGAGAAGGCAAAATCTATGCTTGATGAGTATAATTTGTAAAAATAATTTTAGATAAAAACCATAAACACCTCTTAATGTTTTGAATAGAGTTCTTATAAGGTATATTTAAAAAGAAAACCCTTTATGAGTTGTGGAATGAAAGAAACCTAAAATTACATAGTTAGTCTATAACATCTCTATCCATATTCATTGGCATTCTTACATGAACATATTCAATGCATAAAATGATTTGCAATCCCACATAAACATATGCAATGGATAAATGATCATTTAGATATGTGAATTGGATAAGCATGATGATGACACTTGTACCATTGCATTTGGGACAATTGAACATATATCTAATGTTTGTATAGTTGCATAGCAAATTATCTTATGTTGTGTGCATGGTGTAGCATCATAAATAATGGTGTTTTAGAGCTTATTTAAAATTATTAGGAGCAAATGGGGATTAGGAGATGGATGGAGGTGATGAAGGAGTGAAGAAGATGGACTAAAAGAGGAAAAGTGAACTTCCAACTAGTGGAAATGAGATACCATGATTTTATCTTATTAGAATAGGTTTACAAATTGAATTTTTCATCCTATAGCAGCAGAATAGGGAGGATAAATGTGAAGGGAAGTAGAAGAAAGAGAAAGCTAAGGAAGAAAGAAAGAAAGGAAGAAAAAGAAAAAGAAGAAGAAGAAGAAGAAGAAGAAGAAGAAGAAGAAGAAGAAGAAGAAGAAGAAGAAGGAGAGGAAGAAGAGTGAGCTGCCTAGGAAGGAATCCAAAGCTTTTCTAGTTCTGGAAAAATAGGCAAGTTAATTTATCTTCTTCTCACATGAAATTACTCCCTCACGGCATGTTAATCATGCATGGTTAGTAAGAATTATGTAGTATTTAAGGTAGAGCTCATGTATGGAAGTTGAAATTCAAGAGAAACAATAGCTGATTATGTTGGTTTTATTGTTAGAGCGGAATTTTTTACCCACAACTTCATAACCCTAGAAGAGGAATTAGATAAAATATGAAATTTATATCTTCATGCCTCATCTAAGTGCATGTAAAATAATTTTGCTTAATTTATTGTGTGTGAAGCGATATGGCTCCTTCATTAGGGCTGGTTCACAACCAACCGAAATCACGTCAGTCTTTCTATTTTCATATATTTTGATGACGTTATGTGTTGATTTAGATAGCGAAAAACAAGAAATTTGTAGGGTTATATCCTCTCTAAATAATTGTAAAGCAGTTTTGCTTGATTTGTTGTGTGCAAAGAGATATGGCTCATTGATTATGACTAACCCTGAACCCGATGAAACCTCATCTGTCTTTTAATTCTATGTTCCAAGAATTTGATGGCCATAGATTCAGAATTTGATGATATTTCAAACTTGAAAGTCGTATATTTATGTTTGATCTATATCCTTATAAAATATTTTTGCCAAATTTAACATGGTTGTTGAGATATTGCCCTTTCATTATGACTGATTGTCAACATGTTCAAAACCTACTCACCTTGAGATTGGTCATTTGTTTTGATGACTTTATAGATTAAATTAGACAATGAGTAAAACATGAAAAATGTTCCTATATGTGTTTTGTAACTTCTGGTAAATAATTTCTGCAATTGGATTTGTATAATTTGAGATATACCCAAGAATGTAAGACCTACTCAGACTAAGATAACAATGAAATAGGAAAAAATTTAAAAATTCACCACATTTTCTATGAGTCTTATATTGACCTAGAATTTGACTATGTTGTGTCATTATGTGTCTAGTTTATTTTAAAAGAAGAATCAAGTCGTTTGGATAAGTATATCTAGAGTTATTACTATAAGAGTGTAGCAAGGTCAGGTTACCATATAAGGAAAATATGCATAAACACTAGGTCTACTTACATGGACCATGCCATAGCTGCATGATTCATAATCATTTTTACATACTTATAACCATTTATGTATCAAATGTTAAGAACTCAACACTTTAAGGAATCCCTAGAGAGAGAACCAAACCTACCATAAAGGTTGGTCACATCAAAAAGTAAGTAAAAATCATAATTAGATTCTAATGTGTATGTATGATAATTTTATGATATGATTATGTTCTATTACATGTATATGTGAATTAAATTGTTACATTTTATATGTGAATACAAGTCAAGTGAAAATTTTACACTCTTAATGATTACTTGGTATACCATTGTGAATGAACACTTGCATATAAAACTAAAAGGATGTTGTGACCGGCTTGTCAAACACTTGCAAATCACTTGGAAAAGGGACCAATATGTCTTATTGCATATGTTATTGATCAAATGATTCACTTGTTATATGCTGGCCAGCAAAATCAAATGTCACTTGAATCACATGAATTTCCGGGAGCAGTGTTTGCCTTACAAGGTCACGAAAAAAATCAATCTATTACATTTGCACTTGCATAGTCAATTGTTACACTTGTAATGTATCCTTATGATATTTGATTATTGGTTGTGCCATAAGAATCTAATTATTATTTTTATTCATTGAGTCACAACTCACCAAATCGCAATAATGTTTTTCATATACTGAAGCATAGGGTTTGGATACTTTGGTGCATAGAGTTTTGCATAGAGACATATGGACCATAGGTAAGCGGGCGAATTCCAACTCTCTCTCTCTTTGTGTCATGTATATATATCTAGATAGGAACCAGTTTATGGTCACTAGCTTTGAACATTAGTTAACATATATCTACATTAATTACATGTTGGATTATGTGTGTATGATGAATAAACCTTGATGCATAAGGAAAATGGTCATTACATAGTCTTTTGGTATAACTATCTAATTTTAAACCCTAACGATAATGTTAGTAAATTTGACTCTAAATTTGATAAAGGAATCTTCTTAGGCTATTTTACCTCTAGTAGAGGATATATAGTCTTAAATAAAAGAACTCTTTGTTGAATAATCAATGCATGTTATTTTTTTATGAATCTCATCAAACTTTCTTAGAAAGGAAGAAAATATCAATGATCTTATAGGTCCTATGGATGAGCTAAATATTGGAGATAAAGAAAATGATTTTAGTCTAATAAGATTCCACCTCCAACATCTCCAAGTGTAAGATAAATGTTCCAACAACTAGAGAAGGATTAGACATACAAGAAGGATCATCCTAAAGATCTCACCATTAGTGATCCATCAAAAAAGGTATTAACTAGATCTTCCCTTAAAAATCCATGTAATAATCTTGTCTTTGTTTCCCTTATTGGGTATAAAATCATAGATAAAGCAATCAAAGGTGAGCATACTTATTATGCAAGAAGAGCTCAATTAATTTGAAAGGAATAAGGTTTAGCTATTAGTTCTAAGACCAAATAACCACTTTATTATTGAAACTAAGTAGTTATTTAGAAATAAGCTAGATGAGCTTAGAGTTATATCTATGGATAATGCTAGGTTGTCAAGAGGAAGATATTAATTATGATAAAACCTTTGTCTCTATTACAAGGTTAGAAGTAATTAAGATATTACTTGAATATGCTTCATTCATGGATTTAAAAATTTTTCAAATAGATGTCAAAAGTGCATTCTTGAATGGATTCATAAAGGAGGAAGTATGTGGAGCAACCTCTTAGTTTTGAAAATCATGTCTTTCCAAATCATGTTTTAAAACTAGCCAAAGCCTTGTATGGCTTAAAGCAAGTTTCCAAGAACTTGGTATGAAAGGTTGATTAACTTCTTCATCTAGAAAAAGGTTTTTCAAAAGGTTTAGTAGACACTACACTTTTTATCAAAAAGCACAAAGGGGATATCTTAATTATTCAAATTTAAATAGATGATATCATTTTGGTACTACTGATCTTTTGTTCTTGTGAGGATTTCTCTAAAGTTATAAAAAAAAAAAAAATTTGAAATGAGCATGATGGAAGAGCTCAAATTCTTTATTGGATTACAATTCAAGGAATAAAAGTAATCTTCACCAATCAAACCAAACACATAAAAGAATCACTTAAAAGATTTGCCATGAACATTTGCATGAAAGATTTGCCATAAACATAAGCAAACCATGCAATACTTTAATGAGTATAAACACCAAGCCTCATATGGATGAAAATGGTAAGGCAGTAGATCAAAATCTATATAAAGGGATGATTAGAAGCCTTCTATATCTTATTACTTATAGGCTAGATATCATATTCAATGTTTGTTTTTGTTCTAGATATTAATATAATCCTAAAGAGTCTTGTTTGCATACTATCAAACATATTCTAAAAATGCATGAATAGTACACTAAACTTATAATTATGGTATCCTAAGGGATCCTTATTTAACCTTAGAGCATACTTCAATGCTAACTTTGTTGGATGTGCCTTTGATAGAAAAAGGACTTTAAAAACATGCCAATTATTAAAAGAATCTTTAGTATCTTACAGTAGCAAAAAAGCAAAACTTAATTGTCTTATCAATAATTTAAGTAGAATATGTTGTAACAGGAATGTGTTGTGAACAAACCCTATGGATAAAACAACAATTGTCTGATTATTAAGCATTATCTTATGAGGGATCATGTAAGTAATGGAGATGTTATGCTAGAATTTATTAATACAAACCATCAATTAACAAATATTTTCATTAAAGCTCTCCATGATGAGAGAATGCAATTCATTAAAAGAGAGATAGGTATGCTTGATGGCAAAACATTGTGAAAGCATGGTCAAGTACACACTAGTTTCCTATTACAATCTAGATGCTTGATCATTTGTTATGTGTTTTTATGTGATTGATCACACACCTAAAACTTTGGAACTAATGACTAAAAGCACTACCAAAAAAACAATTCACCTACAAAAAATTTAATGGCAAATTTTTTAGGTAAATTGGATTGCCTACGGATTATATCTGAAGGCAATAAAATAGTCAGTAAAATTTACATACGAAAAATTTTCGTAGGCAATATTTACCTACAAAAATTTTCATAGATAACTCATGACCAAATTTCCAAAGAAGATGAGCAATTTCGTAAGGAATTCAAAGCTAAAATTGACCTACAAAATTTTTTCATAGGTATTTACCTTCATAAGTTTTTGTAGGTAAAATTTACCTACAAAATTTATTCGTAGGCAAATTTTACCTTCATAAATTTTTCGTAGGTGAATTTCATAGGCAATAATTACCTTTAAAACATGCCCTAAGCAAATCAGTAGGTATTTTTTTAATAGATTTTTTTAAATATTATTATGATTCATATATTTAGTAATTCTTGTAAATGTTATTGAATAACTTTATATAAAAGGAATATATATATATATATATAATGTGATACAAATGTTAAATAATAATGTTATTACATAAACATAGTTCCTATGTTCTATTGTTTCATAATAATAAAAAAAAAAAACACGTTAGCAATCATCTAAATGCAACGAAGGCAACTGGGAGGGCTCATCACCAGATGGAGGATGTGGAGGACGAGTCTAACAGTTCTAAATGATCATTTGAAGTTTATCTTGCATCTGCGTAATCTATTGCTGCTACTGAGTGATCAACTGTTGATGTTGCTGAAGCTATTCTACCAACACAAAAGATAGTTGACCATCATAAGATGTTGAAGAAGAACCAATTGAAGGATAGTACTCCTGCAATGTTGAACCCAATCCATACACTTGTTTCTTCCTCTCGTAATTAGCCAATTCAAAATATAATTCATTCTCATCGACAATCTCCTCATTTTGTGTCCATTGTCGTTTCTCATTCTGAAATTTATCCTGTGAATATTAAGGAAATTATGAAATCCCTAAATAAATATTATTTAATAAAATAATAAAGTAATAAAGGTATTCAAATACTTACCTCAAAAGATTGGCTCATAACATCAACAAAAGTTTCTTCATCCATTTTTCTAGTAAGAAGCCTAAGGAAGAATCTGTGAAGTGGTAGTTTTACACCCTCCTTTTCAGCCTAAATATGCAATGTAGAGATTAAAAATGAAGTGAAAAAATAAAACAAATGTCACAAAAATGTAAAAAATTTTCGACAGCACCCCATTATTAAATGAACATATCCCTTTGTTCACAAATAAAAATAAAAAAAAAAAAACAATCTTTGGCATCCACAAGTTTACATCCACAAGATTACATCTACAAGTTTAAGATGATAGATGTAAAGCAATATTATGGAAATCGTAACATAATTTCACAATAATGCAATAATGTATCTCGATTATTTTTTTCAAATCAAATCATAAATGAAAGAATCACAAAACGTCTTGCATGCTCAAAATGCCAGATAGATCCTCCAGTATGGCATGATGGCTTGCCTCCCGAAGCAATGCTACATCAATTCCTAGAATATGTCTGCCATACGCTTAAACTCCGGGAACTGCCAAAACTGTTGCTAACGTTCCGACGTCGGCTTAGGGACAAACACTGGTCTCTGATTCGATTCTCGCATGTTATGTAACATATCATTATAAAATTCAGAAGCTTTTCGATTCCATGCTACCTTCACCATAGCATAAATTGTCTCATCCCAAAAAAAGTACTTTTGCAACCGAGCATTAGTACACATAATGCAAGAATTGTTATATATTTAAAATAGATGAATTAGTTTTTTACACATTGCACAACTTTATAAACATAAAAATCAAATATTTTATTTTGTAACCTAAAACTCATCCTAATAAAAATCTTTAGTCTCCTTGGAGACTTTCTTCCATTAGGCTCCCTCATAAACCACTCGCTTCTTGAATATTTTACGTATCTTGCAGGAGCAACTCTCAGATAGAATGAGTCTATGTCATGGAAAAAAATATAATTATTTTGATATATCTCTATATTTTAGGGGATTAGTCCATAATAATAATAAAGAATTAAAACATATCAATTGCCATGCAGAGTGACGCATGTTCGTTGACTCGGTCCACAATCCGCTTATGAGGTGATCGTGAACACATTAGGTTGTGGTATAGGTGGATTAGATGTTGAACCTGGGGCTAATGTGATGGATGGATGTATGGCGTAAGGGTGCAAAAGCAGGAGATAGAACTATGGTTGAAGGTAAAGATAGTGCTACAATTGGAGATACTGCTAGAGGAGTGGGTCTTTGATACCCTATAGATGTTATACTACTGGAATGGAAGATGCACCTGCCCTAGTCAACTATGCAATAGTCACCGTAGACGGCTCAGAGGAGGGTGATTGGGTGTGAGCACTGTGAACCCTCCCTGTCAATTGTCTCTTATCTATAGAGTGACCTTTACGTATATTTCCACCTCTAGTCATGATCCTGCATGTAATACATCAATTAAAATGTAATTAATTATATAATTATCCATAATATAAAAATGTAATAATTAAGTTTTACCATAATAATTAATGATTAATATTATCATCATCGTAATCTAGAGCCTCTGCTCCTTTCGACTCTTCGAAGTCTGTCTCTAGTAATGGCTCATCATTTTGTGATCCATCTTCCCTATCGTCAATATCTGTAAATTCTACTGTAATATCATTAAGGGGACCCGATCCATTAAGGCTACTAACGAATCAACTTAATGCACAGTCATATCAACTTCTTGAAATGCATCATCCAAGGAGGAAGAATGATCTATTTAGTTAAGAACATCTATCACAAACCTAGCTTTGACCTTGCACGCTGCCATCCAATCAGCTTTGTCTCATTTAAGGCTCAGATAATTCACACAATACACCTGTGTAGCTTACATTGCAAGAATACAGGGCTCATACTTATTAAATTTGTGCCTAACATTAAAATCAACAATATTGTATCATTTATAAATCATCATCCCATAATTTATAGTTGGATCAAACCAATCACACTTGAATAACACAGTTCATTTAATAGGTTGAGTTTGGTACTCTAATTCTAAAATCTCTATTAAATTACCATAATAGTAGCATGACTGATCACCATAATTAGAGCCCTTTATACAAACACCACTATTTGATGAAGATCTTCTCGAATCATGAGATTTTGTGTGAAATTTGTGTCCACTAGCGACGTACATGCTATACGATTTGATTGATGTTAAAGGACCCTTGTGCGAGATGATATAAGAACTTCTTGTTGATGAACTTCACATATGCCTAATATCACATAATGAACACATCAGTAAAAGATGATCTATATTTAATATAGCAACACACAACATCATAATTTATATTGTTTATGTTGTCCTCACATATTATTTGAACCAATCAAAAAATTTTTGTCGAGCTCCTCATCAATGTTAGCATTAGTAATGTTGGGGAAAGATTGCCTTAACATGTCAATGAACATGCTGTGACAAGATAGCATATGATTTGAGATAGTAGTGACATATAGAAATGAAATTTGAGTGAAATAAAAAAAAATGTGGAATAACTTGCGTTACATATGGTTGCACTTGTTCATAGTTTAGTAAAATATAGGTGCGTACAACTTTGTATTCGATATCAGACAAACGACATGCTCGACCAGGATGTTTGAATAGAGAGATTGCAATCGACCTCATCGACATCCCCACCATCATCCTTACGAGGCACTTGTCTCTCACTTGTGTAGACATGAGGCTCAAAGTAATGAGAACAAAAATTTGATGGTTTCTAAAACAAATATGCATTACAAATTGAAGCTTCCACCTTTATTTTTGATGTTCTTCTTCAAACGTCATAGATACCTTTAATATTATTAAAACCATTAAATTACATTAAATTAAGTGAAATACTATAAGAGCTTAAATAAAGATTTAATACGTTTCAAAAACATACATCCATTGATATTGTACTGGTCCGACAACTTTTGCTTCATATGGCAAGTGAACTGGTAGATGTTCCATGGAATTGAATAATCCAAGTGGAAAGATACGCTCTAATTTGCAGATAATTAATTGAATTTCTTTCTCAAGTCTTTCCACGTCTGTAACTACAATTCTAATGGCTATGAAATCTTTAAAAAATAAGCTCAATTCAGCAAATGCTTGCCAGACATTGGATGGTAAAACCTCATGAAATGTAATAGGTATTAACCTTTGCATAAGTCCATGACAATCATGACTTTTCACTCCAAACATCTTATACTTTCTCATGTCAACACACCGACCCAGATTAGAAACATATCCATCAGGGAACTTAAGATTTTTTACCCATTTGCAGATGATTTGTTTCCTAGCTTTGTCTAATATGTAAAAGAGCTTTGGGATATTTTCCAGTGCATTCATCCGTCTGCAACTCTGGACGTCGACATAATATCTTCAAGCCTTACTGTGCCTTATGCCTTTCATATTCATGATTGTGTTAAACACATTTTCAAAGATATATTTCTCAATATGCATGACATCGTGGTTATGTCTTATGAGATTTGTGCACTAGTAAGGCAAATCCTAAAAGATGTTGCATTTTTTCCAACCATAAGTCTTGCATAGTGGACCATTAACATCAGACTCACCAAGTTCAATCACTTTCATTAACCCAAATCCTCAATTTGCTTCAATATTTTATCCCCTATTTGAATAGGTGGCGAAGTTTCAATCCTATTCTTAAAAAAGGTTGTTTTATTTCTCATGAATGGATGATCATGGCTTAAAAGCTTATTGTGACTATCAAACCAAGATGTATTCCGCCTTTAGGAAGTGAAAATGCTTGTGAATGTGCCATAGAGTAAAGACATGTTAATTTTCCCACTGTACTTCATCCCAACAGCATGGAGTAAGTAGGAAAATCATTGATTGTCCATATATCGCAACTCGCAATTGAAATTTCTGCTTTTGAGATACATCATATGATTGGACGCCCACCTCCCACAAATATTTCAATTCTATAATCACTGGCTATAAAAACACTTTTATATTTCCTTTTAGGTTGCTTGGACCAGGTATGATTACAGTAAAAAACGTATATGCATCTTTCATACACATCCATGGAGGTAAGTTGTATGGAGTTATTATAACTAGCCATGATGAATATCGTTGTCCTGTCTGCCTAAAAGGTTGAAAACCATCAATGCAAAGACCTTATCTAACGTTTTGACTCTCAGTTGCAAACTCTGAATGAGTGCGATTGAAATGCTTTCAAGCCTCTGAATCAGATGGATGACACATAATGCCATCATCTTGAAGATGCTCATTATGCAATCTCATATGTGTTGTTGCTTCAGAACCATACAGTCTTTGCAATCGTGGAATCAGAGGAGAATAATACACACACTTAACTGGAATGTTTGTCTTATTCCTAGCTCCCCCTTATATCTGTGTTCACTGCAAAATTTACACCTAGTCTCATCACTATCCTAGCCCCAATATATCATACGAAGATTCTTGCAACAATCGATCTTCTGTACGAGCAATCCCAATCCTTGAATTAACTTTTTAGTATTATAGAAATAGTCTGCCATCTTGTGATCTTTTGGTAATACCCAACCCAATAATTGCACGATATCATCATAACATCTTTCAGACAAATGGTGCTTAGACTTAATATGCAAACACCTAGCAACCGCCGACAACTATGAATGAGTCTCACATCCTTCATATAATTGTCCATCGACTTCCCTCAACATGTCATAGAATTTTGTGCATCATGATTTAGGGCTGCTTCCATTATCTCTGATTCAAACTCTAGACTAGCAGCATCCAAGACCATTTGTTGATACAGATTAGTAGGTTATCTTTGCATTTCCACTATTTCATTATTATATGGTTCATCATCAAACCTTAAGGGTATAAATGATTCACCATGTCAATTCTAAATGTAATATCCATATACAAATCCATTTCTCAGAAGATGCAATTTTACTTTATTGACCTCAAGATACTGTCGATTGTGACACTTCCGACATGGACACCTAAACTTTGACCCATCCATAAATAGGGGTTGAGTGCATGCATAGTTAACAAAATTTTCTATCCCTTCAACAAATGAATAGTTTATGTAGCCATCATCATCGACCCGATTATACATCCACTCTCTACCATTGTTGATTTCTATCATACAAAAATAATTCTCTTAATTTTCCATCATTATTAAACATTAATATTTTTAAATATATCTTAAATAATATATTAAATTATAATAATGTAAAGCATGTATTATTGGCTAATAATATATCAAATTATAGTCCATATAATACGCAAATTACTAATAATAAAAATATCACTCCCATCCACTAATTAAATTACAGAATAAGAGAAAATTTTAAAAAATAAATTGCTCTCAATTGCTCTATAAATTTCACTTAATGTTTTTTTTTTAACTCTATTTTTTTTTTCTTCAAACAAAAAATTCCTTATTTATAAAAAGTCCTATATAACTAAATACATTTAAACATTTATAATAAATTATTACTATGCATAATAGAATAAAATCTTAGAATTTAAAAAATATGTGGTTACCAATATTTACAAAGAAAAAACTAAAGCACACAATGTCATTACAAAAGTTAGAACAAAATCACACCAAAACACCAAGAGATAAGATGTGTGGGCTCCTCTGATAACTTATCTTCCAACCATAAATTTCTTCTATTTTATCTATAATTGTACATGCTAATTAAGTATAAAATTCCATCTTGAAGCCCATAAATTCCTTCTCTTTTATCTATAATTCATTTTGTTTTACTTTCCTCCACTTTTCATGTATCTAAGCAAATAATTTCTTCATTTATTTTTATCAAAATTGATTATAAAATAATATAAATAAAATAGAAAAATCTAAATTACAACAATCCAAATTATATCAAGATTTCTTTTGATCTATTTTCTGAGATTTTAAATTATTTTATATCAATTTATGGCAGTCTAATAATCTTAAAAAGAAAAATAATTAATCTTCCCTTCACTCTCAAGAGAGTAGTACTTAATTAAATATTGAATTAATTTTTTTACATCTTATTAAGGTTGAAACATTATTAATTGATCTTGATAGTTAAAATATTTTTTAAATTTCATACTGTTTATAAATACTGAAAATAACAATTAATGAAATAATTTTTTAAATAGATACAATGTTGATGTTGGCATAGCCTTTCTAATATGATTTAATTTCAGAATAAAGTTACTCAGGACGGCATCAGGTCTTCCTGATCCCATATATAAAATTGCAAATGATAGACCCTTTATCATAAATTAGATCAAAATGTGCATTAGTCTCCTTATTTCTTACACCCGTTTTCTCGTATTTCACCATCGAATACCAAGCCTGATGACTGTACCATTGCCCCAATCACTTGAGATTGTAAACAAATAACAGCAATAAAAAGAAAAAGTAAAAAGCTTTCGTCTTCTAGACCCCATTTGAATATCTTGCCACTTTTCCTTTTGCTTTTGTGAAAGAAAAAGGCATTGTTTGTTTAGACAAGAAAAGGCAATACAAAATGCAAAAATTTACTTTTTTCAAAGAGGAAATTTTTCATTTCCTGTTGCAATTAGAATCTTGGAATTTATGGTTGTTTGATTATGATCATAATAAATGGGATTTGGGTTTTGCAGATGTTAAAGAAAAAACAGCAGAAACAAGTGAACAGCCACAACAAACAAAAAATTCAAATAAGCATTTTGATCCATTGTTCCCATGAATATTCGGTACATAAATGAAATCAATTGAAAACAGAGACAAACAACGACAGAGACGAATAAGAACAATGAGAATAGAGACAAACAAAAACAACATTAAAATTAAAACCATTTCTATAAATGAAATCAATTGAAAACAGAGACAAACAAGAATAACATTCAAATTAAAACCACTAACCTCGTATGCAGTAGGAAGAGAATGGGAGGAATCCACCAAAGCAGAAACGAATGCCGAAGGAAGAGGCGAAGAAACGAAGACAATGAAGGGACGGTTTTACGGCAAATGAAAATGATGGAGGATGGGGTCGGCAACGGAAAATAATTGAGGGAGGAGACCAGCGGAGTAAGAGATTGGCCGGAGGGGGCGGCGGAGCAAAAATAAGAGAGATGGCGCGGTAATTAACCCTAACCATTACCCATGGATCCTAATCCGTCGGTAATATTTTAATAAATTATATTTGTATTATATTTATATAACTCAATTTTTTTTAGTCATTCTTATATTATATGTATATATAATAAATTGATATTGTGTAAAAAAATTTAATAATATTAAGCAATCATATTTATAAAATTATTTTGTAATATGATTCAAACATAATTAAAATAATAACAATAATAATAGATTGATAATATAATACTATTTATAATAAAACTCAATTTTTATTTTTAATACTATTTATAAATTAATTAAAATTACCTATATATTAATCTTTTATACTCTTTAATTTATTTTAAGTTTATATGTTTTTTAGCATTCTTATTTATTTTCCAAAAGTTTTGTTTTATAATTCTCTTTTTTAGTTTAAATTTTATTTTTTTCCTATATTTTTATAAAATTTTAATTTATAATATTTTCAACCCATTATGTATTTACTCTATCTTTTTACAATTATTTTTTAATTATGTGAAATGTATAATTTATTGACAAATGTATAATTTATTGATATTATATATAGAATTATTTTATAATATTTAAAAAATATTATTCATAAAATTATTTTATAATAACAATCAAATATTGTTTTGTATATTATTTATAAATGTATTAAGATTACCTTCATATTCAAATTCGTAGGCAAATTACTACGGATTTACATTCGTAAATTACCTTCGGATTTGAAACCATAGATAAATTTACCTACGAATTAAATTTCGTAGGTAAATATCTGTAGGAAAATCGTAGGAAAACTGAAGGTAAGTCTCGCGCATCATGTTCACGCTTAATTTATCGATGAATTATTTTTCGTAGGAAAATTTTGAACAAATTCTCTTCAAAATCTATAGGCAATTACCATTACATTTTTTTTTTGTTGATATTTTTGTAGTTAATTACCTTTAGATACTTTGCTCTATATATTTTGTAGGTAAAAAATCATAGGTAATTTACTATTTTCTTGAAGTGAAGTTCATATTATGGATTGTGCAAATTGAAATATCTAAATTCAATTAAGTTCACGATGCTATGATCATTGGATTTAATTGTATTAAATCATCAACAATCTTTGAAAGTTTATAAAGAGTTTTTCAAAATGATTTTGATAAAGAGAGACCCTTAATCATTATTGCAGGTTAATCGATGGTCACTGAATTAATTGAGGGATCACTTAGTTGAACTAATCATTGAAAAATTTCCATGGTTAATATTGTGAATGGAACATGATCATTGAAGAGCTAAGTGAAATATGTTCAGCAATCGTTAAAAAGGGTGTCACAATGCTCATTGTCAAAATTTCCAATGGTCATTTCTACTACTATGTATAAATGCTTCTCTCACTTTTTTTTCAAATTGTTATCTTCCGTCCTTAAATTTTTAAATTTTACACTCTATTTCTCATTATTCTTTAACGTACTTCTTAAAACCCTCTAATCCTTAATAAATAACTCAATGGCACTAAAATCTTCTACTAAAAAGTGATTAAAAATAAATCATAATCCTAAACTGAACTCAAGTCTTAACATAAAGGATAGATTATCCTTTACTTTATATGCAAAAGGAAACAAAAGGCAAGAACCATATTCAACTCCACTAGCTCCTAAGAGAGTAAGGACATGTCTCAAAAGTAAAAGGAAAGCCAAAGTCACCACTATAGAAATAGAGTAAGATACTCAAGCTAGGGTTCCTCAAACCCTCACTATTAGACAACATCAAATAAGGTTCCAAAATAGAAAGCAAGCTAAGGTTGGGTTCAAAATTGCTAAATGAAGGATTAATGGAGGTAAGTTCAAAGATTGGGAGGACCTTCAAAGGTAAAAGCTAGCCAAAGAAGTGAATGAGACAATATAGGGGATAGGTTAGGAGCTTTTCTAAAAAATCACATAACTCGTAAATATTAAGCTAACAATCAAGTTCTTAGCAATGTAAAGGGTTTAAATAATGACTACAAAATTGAAAATCTAGGAACAATACTTTTTAGTTCTTAAGGAAAATGTATAATTCAACCCTTAAGGATCTTTCTCTCTATTTTAGGTATATGGAGAAGGATACTTTGAGTAAACTTTAGTCTTCTAGCTTGGACTAAATGAGTTTCGGTAGTCCATCATTGGAGGAAGCTTTAACTACCAATCCCCCATTAGTAAAGCTTTTAAAAATTAAGAGCCATGAATTATGAATAACATATAGGTTTATAGTCTGGAACATAAATGAAAGAGCCTAGTTAAGTGGTAACTACACCATACATTACCTCTTTTAGCTATGATGCTTGGTAAAGAAGAAGAGAATATACACCCCTTGGCTATTGATGGAAAGTAAAGTCTCAAGCTAACAAAACAAATGCTTTTATGATGGTTCATTTGGTTACAAGAATTGCCTAATATGTCAAGGCAATTCTATAAACTATCTTGTAGCCTTTACCAATAAATGAGGCCATCAATAAAAAGATGCTCATTAGCATGGGCATTATTTAGAGGCAAGAGAATGGCCTTGTTACTCTTACTAATGAAATGCTAAAGCTACTAAGGAAAAGGATGAAAATTTAGATGTTGTTGTAGGAGTAGATATGGAGGCAACAACCAAGATTGGCTCAATTACAACACAAATGCCTACTTCAGCATAAATGTTTGTCTCTTTGGTTCCTCTAGTTTAAAAAATGCATATCTCTCTTTTAAAGAAAAAATTTTTCAACAATTGAGCACGATCAATGCCATTACAATTAAATTAAAAATCAAAATTACATCTTAGTAGAAACAAGCCAATAGACTTAGCACTCAAATTAAGGATGTCAATCAAACTCTATATTGGGTCATTAATGGTCTTGACTTACACCTCAATTTAGATTTTGAAGATAAGCCAAACAATGACTAGGATATTTAAGCAGCTTCTAATTATTCATTCCCTAAACTAGATCCCAAAACCATTCTCAATCCTACTTTCCTAAAAGAATCCCCTTAATTCTTTCTTTTTGTTTTCCTTTTCTTTTATTGTGTCTTAAAATTTGCTAATGAATGGACAAAATAACAATTATTTCTCAACTTTGCGTTTTTTTATGGATAAAATGTCTTTAATTGTGTGCAATATATCTTTCATTCTATCTTACTATTTTTAGTATGCATTATGTTCCTTCTTTCCTTTTTTGATAACAACAAAAAGGAAAAGCATATGCTTAAGAGGGAAAGTGAGTGAAAGTGAGTTTGTTCAAATATGGATAAGTGAAGAATGGAAACTGAATACATAATAAAGTAGGCTAAAGTGATAATGTACATTTTACAACTACCTAGGGAGAAAGAATATAAAGAAGGAGGAATAGATAATTGTTATAGAATGGGGGTGACATGATTTGTTTTCAAAATTGATTTTAACAAAATCTTAAGATGTATAATTACTTTAAACATAACATAAGGGGAAAACATAACTTTATCTACATACTTGATTTACACTTTGTATACATTATTTGTCATCATAAAAAGGAGGAGAATGTTAAACCTTCTAAATTCTAATTCTTATTTTGATGATTACAAATAAAAGGTCATATATTTTGTCCTACTATGTTAAGTGTGAACTTATAGGCCTCTCATTTAACTCCTCAAGAATATCTAAGCAAATTTAGAAAATTTTTCAACATGACAATTAAAGAAAAATTCTAAAAGAGCAAGTCTTAGAGTAAAAAGTGAGATTAGCCATGCCAATGACTATTGCAAATTGTTAAAGACTAATGAATGTATACCAATGAGCATTACAAATAATTAATGAGAGTTGAATAATCTTAGATGAAATTAGAAAATTTGACTAAAGCATTATGTAAGTCTTAATGATAGTAAAAAATGCAATAACCATTATTGGACAAGACAACGAGCATTGAGGAATCATGAACACTAGTTGACAAAACTCAATAGAATTACTTAACTTTTCTACAAGTCCTAATAAGGGTAGAAGAATGTACCAATAAGAATTGAACTGAAACCAATAAGCATGGGCATAATACAAGTGTTAAAGCTAAATCCTAATAAATTCTAATGACTAAAATAAAAGATCTTAATGATGGTAATCATCATAACAAGGCGTTGAATATCGTCAACAACCATTGAGAATTCACCTAGATGATGCCAATAAAGCTAAGCTCAAAATTAAAGCTAAAAACTATTGAAAGAATCACAATGATTATGGATCATAATCTAATGAGAATTTACAAATTCAATGACATTGGAAAAAGAAGAAAGCATAACACTCAATGACTACTAAAGCAAGGTGAGAAGGATGTTAGTCATTTAACTACCATGGTGATCTCACCAACGATCACTAATAATGTGTCTAACAGTTATATTAATAGTTCTTATATGTTTCTTAATGTGAGTTATATGAATGAGGTTAGATTGATCCTTATCCGTATACTCAACACAAGTCCTAAGTCTTTCCAAGAATCAAGCAATGGAATTTTAATCTTTAAATCCCAAAAGTCTTTCCAAGAATCAAGCAATGGAATTTTAATCTTTAAATCCCAAAGATCTCCAAAAAACCTATTTCTAGCAACCTAAGTTATAAAGATTAAAGTTATGTCAATTCAAACACTAAATTAACTAAGCCAATTTAAGAATAGAATTTACAAGTTTTATGAAATTATTAAGCCTTCACTTAACAATCTCACCAAGTCTTTTTAAGAACTCAATAAGAGAAATCAATCTCACAAAGTAATATTTACCAAAAGAAAATTTTTCAATAACTTGCTAAATGGTTGAATGACCTTTATAAGACTTAATTTCCTAACTATAATGAAAGACTACAAACCATATAAATGTTATTCGGCCACACATGTCTTGGCCACTAAGTTTAGAAAACAACTTATCCTAATAACATAAGGAAAACTAAAAGAAATTATGTGATTGGCTAAGGAAGTATTAAGCCATAGTAGTTTATCCTAGCTAAAGTACTTGAAACAAAGTTGCTTACAAGAAAGAAAGACTTAACAAAATCTCCTAACTAAACTAGGAGGCACATTCGGTGAATAGGAAGAAAGGCTTTCCAATAAAGCAATCTTGAAAGATCTTAGATGAATCTTATAAATCTTATAGAATCTTGAGAATCTTTGAAGGAATCTTGAAAATCTTGAATGAAAAACATAGGTTGGCTAAATGGTGCATGTTTTATCTTAGGATAAGAGTTCTTATGTCCTTGGAACTAATTTCCATGTTGTTAGAACATGTTTTATTATTTAAAATAAGATAATCTTATCCAACATGTTTTGACCCATGTCTTATCCTAATCATTTTTGTCCTAAAATTTTGGAATTTTAAACTTGGTCACCATTTGTTGAGTTTGTGAGTAGGGCCCATTGAAAGTATCCATGAACTAAATTGAGTTTAAATGGGCCTTAATTAGGCTTAAGGAAGATCCACTAATTGAGTTCACTAATTGTTCTATAAGTTAATCTCGTACAAGTTGGGCCTTATGCCTGGGCTTACTTTCTTAGGCCATTCTTCCCTTTTAAATGAATGCTCTAATAGCTTCCTTGAACTTAAGCCGCCTCTAATGATTAGGCCTTGAAGTTGGAGTAGATCCTCAGGCTTGCCATCCATGCTTGCATCATTCCCTCTTTCTTCAAGAGAATTTGTCCTTAAATCTTGTACTTCATCAAAATCGAAATGACATAAATTAATAACATTAAAAGTAGCACTAACATTATTATCACTAGGTAAGTCTAATTTATAAGCATTATCATTAATTCTTCCTAACACATGAAAATGACCATCATCCCTAAGATCTAGCTTACTTTCCTAAGATTAAGAAACCTTTCTTTTTTAATGTGTTCCTGAATCCAATCTCCCAATTTAAATACAACTTTGACTCTCTCTTATTTGTATTTTTAGCTACCTATTCATTTCTTTTCTTAATATTCAAATACATTATTTAACAAATTCAACTTTCTTTTCACCTTCCATATCCATATGCAAATTAGAAGGAATAAGGAAAAGAACTAATGGACTTAATGGAACAAAGCCATAAATAATTTTGTAACATCCTCATCCTCATTTATTAGCATCTATCCTCACACATTAGTAATCTCATATAAAAATATTCATTGCATAAATGATTTATAATTCCACATGAACATATGCATCAGATAAATAGTCATTTAGACATGTGAATTTGATAAGCATGATGATGACACCTACGTGATTGCATTTAGGGCACTTAAACATAGATGTGATGTTTACATAGTTGTATGGCAAATTGTCATATGTTATGTGTATGTTTTAATATCATAAATAATTATATTTTAGAGCTTATTTAATAGTATAAGGAGCATTTGGGGATTAGTAGATGGATAGTGGTGATAAAAGAGTGAAAAAGAGGGATTAAAAGAGGAAAATTGAACTTCCAAACAATGGTAGTAAGCCATCATGAATTTATCTTATTATAATAGGTATACAAATTGAATTCTCTGCCTTTAAGAGCATATTAGAGAGAAAAATGTGAGGGGAAGCAAAAGAAAGAGAGAGCCAATGAAGAAGAAGAATAAGAAGAAGAAAAACAAAGTTAGCTAGAAAGAAACCCTAAACTTTTCTAGAAAGAAAAAAGAAGCTAGCTAGGAAAAAACCTTAAACTTTTCTAATTTTAGAAAAAAAGGTAAGTTATTTTATCTTCTTTCCACATTAAATTCCTCCTTCATAACATGTTAAACATGAATGATTAGTAAGAATTATGGAGTAATTTGAGGTACAACTCATGTATAAAGGTTGAAGCTCAAGAGAAATAAGAGCTGATTGTGTTGATTTTGTTCTTAGAACATGCAGTTATGCCTACTATTTCATAAACCTAGAAGAGGAATTAGGGAAAGTGTAAAACACAAAGCTTATAGGCTTATGCATCATATAAATGCATGTAAATTAGTTTTGCTTAATATGGTGTGTGTGAAAAGCTAAGGCTCCTTCATCCTACTAAAACCTCTTTAGTATGATTGTTTTCATATATTTTGATGACCTTATGTGATGATTTAGCAAAGTGAAAAATATGAAATTTGTAGGCCTATATTCCATCTAAATTCTTTTGAAATAGTTATGTATAAGTTTTTTATGTGGAAAGAGATATTGCTCTTTGATTGTGACTGACCTTAAACTTGATGAAATCTATTCAATCTCTTAATTCTTTTTTGTATCATTATATGTCTAATTTATGTAGAAAAAGAATCAACTCATTTATATAATATATATATAGTTGTTATTATGTAAGTGCAGTAAGGTCAGGCTGCCGTACAAGAATAATAAGCTTAAGTACTTGAGCCACTTGCATAGAACATGACCAAAGCTATATACCATGCATACAAACTAAATTTGACATTTTATAATGATATATGTATGAAATGTCCGGATCTCAACACTTTGAGAAAGCATAAGAGAGAGGTTCAAACCTATCATAAAGGTTGGTTACATTAAAGGTGAGTAAAAGCCATAATTGGATTCTAATGTGTATGTATGATGATTTTATGATATGGTTGTGTTATATCACTTATATATGTGATTAAATTGTGACATTTTACATGTGAATACAAGTTAAGTGAGAATTATATGATCTTAATAATTACTTAATATACCATTATGAATGAAATTTGCATATGGAATTAAAAGAATGTTACAATTGACTTGTCAAACACTTGCAAATTACTTGAAAAATGGACTAATATGTCCTATTATGGTACATGTTATTGATCAAATGAGTCACATGTTATATATTGGCAAACAAAACCAAATGTCATTTGAATCACATGAGTTTTCGGTAGCAATGTTTGTCTTATAGGATCACAATAAAAATCAATCCATTGCATTTGCACTTGTATAGTCAATTTTTATACTTATAATGTATCTTAATGATTTTTGATTATTTGATGTGCCATAGGAATCTAATTATTATTTTTATTCATTAAGTCATGATTCAAAAAATCACAATTATGTTTTTCATATGCTAAAAGCATACACTTTAGAGCATAAAGTTTTGCATATAGACACATGGAGCATAAGTCGTTGACTAAATTCCAATTCTCTCTCTTTCTCTCCTTGTGTCATGTACATATACCTAGATAGACATCGGTTTATGATTACCAACATTAAATAGGTTAGCATATGCATACATTAAATACATGTTGGATTGTGTATGAATGATATGTTGACCTTTATACATTTGAATACTTAGACATGAATGTTATGCTTAATAAATGAAAATGGGTATTACAACATTTGGTCTTAGAGCAAGGATAGGTTTCATAGGGATGTAAATATGAACATGATATGACTTTTACACTATTATGTTTTATCATATAACATAGTCTTATATGTTTATAGGTCATTAGCATAGGATAGTCATGGTAATACTCATGACTCGCCAAGGAGAGAGGAGTCAGCCGATTTGCATTCCATAGAAGCATCGTACCAATCATCAAGAAATTAACCTACTGACAGAGTTGGATCTCTTACACATTCCCATACACAACACATACCTCATAGGCAACCATAACATAGAACTGGTGAACAAACAGTGTAGGGTCTAAAAAATCAAAGTGAAAGAAGGTATGATAAATAGAAAAAATAAGGTGTAGTTGACTTCAGTGCTACCATAGATCTAATAATGACAGTGACATGGCTAAAAAGAACATAGAAAATTTTAAATTTAATGAAATACACTCCAGAAGAAAAGTTTGATTATGCAGTGTCATTGTTACAAGGGGATGCATATGATTGGTAGGAAACCATTCCAAAGAGTGATATCCAGCCTCTAGTGCTTATATAGGATGATTTTCTTCAAGAGTTTTAGTAATAATTACATGCCAAAAGTGTATAAAGATAATAAAAGAAGAGAATTTATGAATCTAAAATAGATAAAGATGACTATAGCTGAGTATGAGGTAAATTTTAATCAATTATCTCATTATGCATCCTTCATGATGGCTATTGACAAAGACAAATGTTGAAAGTTTAAAGAGGGACTAAGATATAAGATCAAAAGTAAGATCATAGCTATAGATCTTGAAAGTTATAGCAAGTTAAAAGCTACTGCAATCAGGGTATAAAAGATTAGAAAAATAAATGACAAAGCAATGAGTAAAAAAGGGGGCCTATTGAATTGTAGGAGATTTTAGTAGAAAGAAAGATAAACATAGAGATTATATGCCATCATAGTTCAATGCCAAGGATGGTTACTCTAGCTATAGAGGTTGGAAGTTAGGAGTTTCATCTTATGCAAGCAAAGGTCAAGGCCAAGCTATGCAACAATGACCCTTATATGTACATTGGGGGAGGCAACATATGGGTGAATGTAAGAAACTGCCTGATGGGTGCTACTTCTATGGATCTTTTACTCATATCCTTAGAGATTGTCCTGAAAGATCTAGAATGTTAAAGGGAGGCACATGTAGAGCTACATCATAAACCACAGTTGAAGTTTCAAAAGCAAATGAAGTTGTAGTATTATTTAGTAGGGGTAGAGGTAGAGGTAGAATAACTACAGTTGGTCAAGGTATGAGTATATTAGAAGGTCAAGTTATGGACCTTTGAAGTAGGCTAGAGTATTCGCCATGACTAGGCAAGAAGCTGTTGTTACTCCAAAAGTTATCACTGGTGAAATATTTTTCCATGATTTAAAAGTTGATAAATTAATTGATCTTGCCTCCACACATTCATGCATTTCATTGAACATGGCATCCCAATTATGTAGTAAGCATCAGCATTTAGGTTTTAACCTATGTGTGAGTACTCCTTTGAAAGATGTGAAGATTATGGATAAGGTATGACATGATTGTGTGATTTGCATTGGTGACACCAAGTTGAATGCTAATCTAATATTATTGCCATTCCGTGAATTTGAAGTGATAATGGATATGGACTGGTTGACCAAATATCATGCAATAATGAATTGTTTTAGTAAGGAAGTTATTATGGAATCTCCAAATCAAAAAGGGGTTGTGTTTCAATGGGAAAAACAAATTGTACATGCATGTCTAATTTCTGCTATTAAGGCTTTTCACATGATTAAAGATGGTTTTAAGGCTTATCTAGCACATGTGGTAAAGACAAGGTTCATAAATGAATTACTTGAGAATATTCTAATGGCAAATGAGTTTCCAAATGTATTTTCAGCTAATTTACCCGATTTGCCACATGATAGAGAGATAGAATTCAAATTGAGTTAGTTCTAAGAATAACACAAATATCCATTCCACTTTACAGGAAGGCTAGAGCTGAGTTGAGAGAATTAAAGATTCAATTGTGAGAACTACTTCAAAAGGGATTCATCAAACCTAGTGTGTCACCTTAGGGTGCTCTAATGTTATTTGATAAAAAGAAAGATGAGACAATAAGGTTGTGTATTGATTATAGGCAATTGAATCAGGTTATTATGAAAAATAAATATCCTTTGCCAAAAATAATTGATTTGTTTGATCAATTGCAAGCAACACAGGTGTTTTCTAAAATTGACTTAAAATTAAGTTATTATTAGCTTAAAATTTCAAATCCATATATACCAAAGACTACTTTTTGAACTAGGTATGGGCCTTATGAATATTTGGTGATGTCATTTAGTTTAACTAACTTACTAGTTGCATTCATGGCTCTTATGAACAAGGTGTTTTTGCCTTCCTTGTACATATTTATAATTATGTTCATTAGTGACATATTGGTGTACTCAAGGAGCAAAGAAGAGCATGAACAACATTTGAGAATCATATTGCAAATTCTGAGAGAAAAATAGTTGTTTGCTAAATTAAGCAAGTGTGAATTCTGGATTAATCATGTGGCATTTTTAAGACATGTAGTTTCTAAAAAGGGCATAGAGGTGGATCCAAATAAAATTGAAGCAATAGTAAAATGGGAAAACCCAATGAATATTACAAAAGTCTGAAGTTTATTAGAACTAGATAGTATTATCGTCAATTTGTTGAAAGTTTTTCACTTATAACGCTCCTTTGATGAAGTTACTTCAAAAGAATATAACATTTTAGTGGTCTGACATATGTCGGGAGAGTTTTGATGAATTTAAAAATAGATTGACATTTGCTCCAATGTTAACCATTCTTATAGGTAATAGAGGATTTGTAGTTTGTAGCGATGCCTCTCATCAAGGTTTAGAATGTGTTTTAATGCAACATGGTAAAGTAATTGCCTATGCATATAGATAGTTAAAGCCTTATAAATTACTTTATCCAGTGCATGGCTTAGAACTTGTTATTATTATTGTTGTGTTTGCTTTGAAAATTTGGAGACATTACTTGTATGGAGAAACATTTTAGATATTTATAGATCACAAGAGCATAAAGTATTGTTAAGCTAGAAAGAATTAAACATAACACAGAGGTGGTGGATGAAATTGCTAAAAGAATATGATTACACCATTGAGTATCACCTAGGAAAGGCAAATGTGGTGCCAGATGCTTTGAGTAGGAAATCAAGAAGTAGTATAACCCATTTATAAGTATTGTCATTATCTTATTTAGTTAAGTTATGAGCTATGAATTTAGAACTAAATATGCAAAAGAATGGGAGTATTGATTGCTACTTTTCAAATGAGACCAATATTGCATGATTGAATTAAAGAAGCACAGAGCAAAGATCCAAAGTTATAGAAAATTATTGAAATGATAAAATAAGGAAGACACACTAACTTTTATATTTAAAATGATGCCTTAATGTTAGGATCTCGTATTTGTGTACCTAATGTTGATAACTTGCAAAGATAAATCCTAGAAGAAACATATAATGCTTCATACGCCATTCATCCAGGAATGACAAAAATGTATAATACCCTATAATCTCATTTTTAGTAGTTTAAAATGAAGAAAGATGTGACAGCTTATGTTTCAAAATGTTTGACTTGTTAGCAGATCAAAATAAAACATCAAGCACCAGTTGGAAAATTAAAATCATTAATGATTTCAGTATGAAAATGGAAAAGAATAACCATGGACTTTCTATATGGGTTACTAAGAACTCTGAAGAAGAATGATGTTATATGGGTGATCATTAAATGACTAACAAAGTTAGCTCACTTTTTACCTATTCATAGGGTAGTTTACTTAAACACTTAGCCAAGAAATATGTGGATGAAATTGTCAAATTACATGGTGGTCCAGTATCCATTGTATCAAATAGAGATCCATAATTTATATATTGATTTTGGGTTAGTTTGTAATAGGCTTTAGATACAATCAGAAAGGATAATTCAGACACTTGAAGACATGTTTCGAGCTTGTGTGATAGAGTTCAAAGGTGCATGGGATGAATATATTCCTTGATTGAATTTACTTATAATAATCATTATAATAGTAGTATACAGATTGCACCATATAAAGCTTTATATGGAAGAAAATGTCAAAGTCCTATTTATTAGAATGAAGAAGAGATGCATGTTTTAGAAGGGCTACAACTAGTGCAAGACACTATGGATAAGGTGAGAGTAATTAAGTAAACTTAAAATAGCCTAAGATAGGCAAAAGAACTATGCAAACCAATATAGAAGAGAAATGAAATATAAGGTGGGTGTTAAAGTGTCCCTTCAAGTTTCATCATGGAAATGAATAATTCGATTAGCAAAAAGGAAAACTGAGTCTTCCATACATAAGGTCATATGAGATCTTAAAAAGAATTGATCCATTAGATTACAGGTTAGCACTACCACTAGAGATAACTCAAATTCATAATGTATTTCATGTGAGTATGCTCAGAAAGTATCGATATGATCCAACACATATACTTAGGGATTTATCAATAACAATTGTAGATAATGTAAGTTATGTTAAAGAACTAGTGAAAATAATCGATTATAAGATAAAATAATTATAAAATTGAGAAATCCCTTTGGTTAAGGTGTTATGGAGAAACCACTCATAAGAAGAGGCTACATGGGAAATCAAAGAGAACATGAAACAAAAAAATCCACTTTTCTTTATAAGTATTGAATTTTGAGGATGAAATCCCTTATAAGAGAGGATGAAAATGTAACATCCATATCCCTATTCATTATGATTCTTATATAAACATATTCATTGCATAAATCATTTACAATCTCACATGAACATATGCATCAAATAATAATCATTTAGATATGTGAATTTGATAAGCATGATGATGACACGAACGCAATTGCATTTAGGGCACTTAAACATAAATGTGATGTTTGCATAGTTGCATGACAAATTATCATATGTTGTGTATATATTATAATATCATAAATAATTGTGTTTTAGAGCTTATTTAAAAGTATAAAGAGCATTTAGGGATTAGTAAATAGATGGAGGTGATGAAGGAGTGGAGAAGTGGGATTAAAATAGGAAAATTGAACTTCTAAGCAATGGTAGTAAGCCATCATGATTTTGTCTTATTATAATAGGTATATAAATTGAATTTTGCTTCCTTTATGAGCATATTAAAGATGAAAAACATGAGGGGCAATAAAATAAAGAGGGAGATAAGGAGGAAAAAAAAGAAAGAAGAATAAGACAAAGATGAAAAAGAAGAAGAAGAGAAAGAAAAACTAAGTTAGTTATGAAGAAACCCTAAGCTTTTCTAGTTTTGGTAAAAGAGGTAAGCTATTTTATCTTCTTTCCATATGAAATTTCTCCCTCATAACATGTTAAACATACATGATTAGTAAGAATTATAGAGTAATTTAAGATAAAGATCATGTATGGAGGTTAAAGCTTAAGAGAAACAAGAGCTGATTGTGTTAGTTTGTTGTTAGAGCATATTGTTGCACCCAAGATTTCATAACCCTAGAAGAGGAATTAGGAAAAGTGTAAAAGATAAAACTTGTATTTTATACCTCATCAAAATCCATGTAAATTAGTTTTGCTTTATATAGAGTTTGTGAAGAGTTAAGACTCCTTTATTAGGGCCAATTCATAACCTACCAAAACGTCCTTAGTTTGGCTATCTTTATATATTTTCATGACTTTATGCGTTGATTTTGATAAAGTAAAAAATATGAAATTTGTAGGGTAATATCCCTTTTAAATTCTTGTAAAACAATTTTACATAATTTATTATGTGGAAAGAATTATTGCTCTTTAATTGTGATTGACCTTAAACTTGATGAAACCTATTCAATCTCTTAATTCTATTTTTCAAGAATTTGATAGCCATAGAATGGGAATTTAGAGATTTACCAAACTTGAAAGTTGTAGAGTTATGTCTCAACTAGACTACTATAAAATAGGTTTCTCAAATTTATCATGGTTGATGAGATATTTCCCCCTCATCTTGACCGATGCTCAACATGCTCACCTTGAGATTGATTATTTATTTTGATGACCTTATAAATGGAAGTAGACAACTTGTAAACTATGAAAAATATTCCTTTGTGTTGTGTAATTGTTGGTAAATTAGTTTTTCATTTGGATTTGTACAATTTGAGATATGGCTAAAAATGTAAGACCTGTGACCATATTAAAACAGGGTAGAATTCAAAAATTCACCATATTTTTTATAGGTCTTATCTTGACCTGAATTTTGACTATGTTATATCAGTGTCTAGTTTATGTTATATATATATATATATATATATATATATATA
>CATIWR010110058.1:0-28467 GCA_949677035.1 Omphalea diandra
TCATCAACTTCTTCATTTCTTCTTGAGGGATTGATTCAATTCTGCAATAACAACACTTGTTTGAAACATTAGTGATGATCAATCTGCTTTGTCAAGATCAAAAGAGGTTTTAAACCTAGGATTGATTATCCTAGTTCAACATATATATAGAGAGAGAATGTTTTGACTCTTGTGAACACCTTGGCATTTTGCAATTATGCTCGAATAAACAAAATTTTGCTTGTTACTCATAACCTTTTTTCGACCATCAAGGGGTTCAAGAGATAGAATCATCAAGAGATATGAAAGATGGGCTTATTAATAGTTTAAAGCCCATGACAAGATGTAGGTTGTAATTGGAGGACCTTAGAGTGGTAATACTTTGGTATTACCAAAACTAAAATGGAGTCACCACTCAACTTTAGTAAAGATAAAATTTTAGGTGAGTAAGGGTTTTATTCTAAATAGGTGTTCTAGAAGACCCAACACATCTTCATCCCATCATAGATTCAAGTGTGGGAGTTGGATATGATCTAGAGAAAATGTAAGGCACCATAAGGTCGCTTAGATTTAGGGATCCATCCTTCGAAAATCCTTGATTCATTTTTATAAGTTTTATCCTCATCAATTAATTAATCTATTTAAACGACCTTAACCATACATCTAGTGCATCATACGTATAGTCACATCAAGATAAATAAGTGAATACAACTATAAGGGGTGGAGACATATAAAATCACATAGTGGATGCAAGCATATGTCACCTAAACTTATAACAGAAAAAGAGAACTTCTAAATCTACAAAAGAATCACTAAATTAAATGGCAAAAGCCATAAAAAAAAGGGTTTCTAGCTTAGGAACACCAACGTAAAATGAGAGATTTAAACCTTTTTACCTATGGATGTCTTATAGCTTACACTTATAACCTACAAGTGTTGAACTTGTAAGTGAATGAGTGTGTGATGTGAACATGTAGTCATGTTGTCTACATGGTGAATGTTAGCCACATACACTAAGAATAATATACAATGGATGCAAAGAATGGATGAAAACATATTATGAAATAAAACTTATAATGGGTAATGAATTAAAAATAAAGGGATCATGGAGTCATGGGTTATTATAACTTCTTTTAATCACTTTCTAGCCATAATAAGCATCATAAACATATGGATGGGCATGTATAACAAAGTAAAGAAAATGTAAAGAAATGATGAACACAATATACCATGAGAGAAGTTACCAACAGAAACCAAAAATAATGAGGACATAAGGTCATAGGTCTTTATAACCTTTCTCAATCACTTTCCCATAAATATAAATATCTAGAAAATGAACACAAAGTAAGGTAACAAAAGACTGAATATTATTATTATGAGCAATAATGTGGCTTATATAAAACCATCAGTGGTCCTTTGCTTTATGGGCCTTAGAAATGGCATTTTGATGAAATGATGATTACATAAAGCACAACAAAGCATTTAAGATAAATGCAACTATTAGAAAAAAAGATGTATAAGGATAAGACTTTGCTTAGATGCTTCTAGCTTATACTGAGGATTTGGATATGGGGCATCCCCTATATATTCAATCTTTTTAATCTAAATCCGCTCATTCATTCAATAACATTGAACATAAGCTAACTCATCCATCTTGTTCTTTTAAATGTAGGACACCCATCTATCATTGATTATTAAATATGCATTAGCTCATCCATCTTATTCATTTTAATGTAAAAAATCATTTATCCTTTGTCATAAAATGTGAGCTAACCCATCTCTCCTATTCCTTCAAATGTGAGACACCTATCTTTTGTCATCAAACATAAGTTAACTCATTCATCCTATTCCTTTGAACATGAGACACTTATCTATCCTTTTATTAAACATGAGCTAACTCATTCATGCTCTTCCTATGAATGTGAGATACCCATCTATCTTTTATCATTGAACACGAGCAAACTCAGTTGTCTTATTCCTTTAAATGTAAGACACCCACAATGTAAGACACCCATCCATCCTTTATCATTAAATGTGAGCTAACTCATCCGAACTGCCCTGTATCTTCAATTTTTTTTTGTTTCATTTCATGTTTAGTTCTTCTAATGCTTTGGCCTCAAACATGCTTTTGATTTGTCTATTTGGTTATTGATATTCTTTTCTTGTTGCTCTATTTGCTAACCTCATTTTGAAATTTGCCTTTTTCCTATTTCTTCTATTCTTCCTCTTTATTTTCTTTTTATTCTTTTCCTTTTCCTTTTCTTTCTCTTTTATTATTTTTTTTCTTATTTTGTTCCTTTTTCCTTTATTTCCTTTTTCCTTTTCGATTTTTCCTTTATTTCCTTTTCCCTTTTCGATTTTTCCTTTCTTCCTTTTTTTCCCTTTCTTTTCTTCTTCTTTCTTTTTCCTTTTTCTTTCTTTTCTTTTTCTTTTTTTCTTTTTTCTTTTCCTTTCTTTTTCTTTTCTTCCTTGTCTTTTGTTTTACTATGTTTTAGTGGTCTATACAGATGAAGCAATTATCTACACAAATATTTGAATAAAAATATGAACAATAACATAAACAATTGCTTAAAAACATGATGGAGCTTTCATTTATTTATATAAAAAAATTTATCTTCTATACAAACAATTATCAAGTACATAACCCCTTGATCAGCTATCCTTGTTCATTCTACACCAAATTCTCAAACTCACCTTTTCTCTTTTATATCAAATTTCCTAGCTTACTTCTTTATCTTTTTTAGGTTTACGATAATGTTGCATGATGTTGCTCTTATTATTATAGTTCTTGATGTTTCTAGCGCTATTTATATCATAGAGTATTTGCCTATTGATGTCTTGGCAACACTAATAACTAGGCATAAATTTTATTTCACGTCGCCTTATGACTTTATACAACCCAAGATGTTCCTTAAAGGTCTAGAATTGAGCACCCTTATTCCCTTAATGTTTGATCCTTCTTCTCACATGTTTAGACCCATGTCGAGCAAGGTCAGGGAAGATTGCTTTCATTCACTTGAGCCTTTTTAGTGAGATTTTGAAGCTTATAATAAACTCTCTTATTGAGGTAGTTAACAAAATGACTTGCTGCTTCCTTATGTATGCTCTATTTAGGACACTATTCTCCATGCTAAGGGATACTATTGAGATATGCTTGCTATTTGCCTTATAGAACTTATAGCTAGCAATGTATTTCAATTGGGCTCAATGGTTATAGCCTAACTTCATAATTGCTTGATCAATAATGGAAGGGGTTATCATACATGAACTGCCATTGAGAGTACTTGAGGTCCATTTCTTAAACCTTGCCTTTTTTACTCTTTTATTTCCTTTGTTATGTATTTATTTATCATTTCTCTTATTCTCCATACTCTTTTAATTAGGCTTGGGCCATTAAGCTAAGGCTCACCAAAGGTCATGTCATGATCCTTAATATGGAGTTTTGTTATCCTTACATTTAAAAATGGAATAAGGAACACCATCTTAAGAGGTTGATCATTATTTATGGTACTTTTTTTAATGGCTAACAATAAGGTTAGGTACGTGTTCTTGCATATAGGGTCATAAAGTTAGTTCCATAATAATATCAAAAGATGTTGGATACTTATAGTTTGTTTATCCACATTTATCTTATAACTTCACCTTGTCTAATATAGGATACTAAATAAATGGTGCAAGGACTTGGTGGCTATGAAAACTCACTCTTTTAAGCGTCATCTAGTTGGTGCCTCCATTCAGGTGCGATACCTTGGTAAGTATGTCATTTTATAGAGAAAGGGACCAGTTATGTCATTAATGCCTCAAGACTCGTCAATCTATATGTTTAAGATGTTGAGCTTTCAAATACACTTAAGGATGAGACCCTAAAGGGTAGGTTACACAATATGCTTATCACTAGCATGATTAGATATAGAGAGTGGATGGTGCTTCTAGGCTTTACTCATATTCTTGTTGTGTTCTTGTGTGTTACATATGTTTGTCCTCTTTAATGTGAAAATTAAGTTAACTAAGTGCTCCATCTGAATAATTATATTAGCATGTATGCATATTATGTTCATATTTATTGCATGTGTTATGTATCTGTATACATGTTGTGTTTATATGTGTTGCATGAATTATGTGTCCTGACCATCTAATCCCTTCTAACTAAAAAGTATTTCAAATAGAGATAGTGAAAATAGATAAAAAGTTAAGGGACACTAGGTAAAGCTAGTTTATTATCATAAGATACCACAAAAGGGAGGAGTTGAATAAGGTTGTCATAAATTTAAAACATTTTCAAGAAGTTTAAGAAAGAAATAATTCTATAAGACACTAAGATTTATAGAGGTTTAGCTTCAAACCAAGCCTACAGCCTCTCCTTTAGATCCACTAGAGAATTTCACTAACTTAATTGCTTGTAAGTGTTATCAATAACTTTTAAAAGTGAAGTTACACATGCACTACTTAGGCCCACATAAGGTGGATTTTAGTGCACCATCTAAAAGCTTAGACATTTATGGGTACTAGTCAAGCCTTTCACATGATAGTTTGCAAATATTACCTTAAATATTTCATAATGAGTTTGGTTTGAAGGTGAAAGCCTAATGAAGAAATAAAAGCCTAATGAAGAAATATCCTCACATAATTGTTATTGTGTGAGCGCCTAAATTTCGTGGTTGTACTTTACCGAATGGAATATTACTTATGGTTCACCTTTTGTCGACCATTAGGGGATCAAGAGAATATGTATGAGCACTTTGTGGTTTCATGGTTGCACTAAAATGAGTGGAATCTTTCTTGTGACTTCATCATTTTATCAATCATTAAGGGATTGAGAGGACAAAGGTCTTCACATTAGTAGTAACCCTGAGGTGTGGTCTACGTTTTAGATCAATGGGGGATCCTTTTAGGTCTCGCGTGACTTCAAATCCTTAAGTTTAAAAAGTTTAGTCATCGGGGGACCAAGCACGAGACAATACATTTATACTATCCATAAGAAATATGGAGTCGCCACCTGATCTTGGTCAGGGCAAGAATCCAAGGAAGATAAAATCTGAACCTATTCTAAGTCAATTATAAGGCCCATTTCATCTTCACCCCATTAGAGATTGGGTTTAAAAATTGGGTATGGCTTGGGGAAGAGGTTAGGCTTTCCTAAATCATTCAAATATTATGATTCAGCCTTCGAACATCTTTGGTTCACTTTTAATATTTTAATCGAATTATTGATTAGTCCAATTAAAGCCCATAAAGATACATCTAAGGACAATTCATTCAACAAAGTCAAATCATTAGCTTAAGAGGGGTAGGGGGTCATGCATCATGGCAAAAGGGGGGTAACCATGCATTGTCATCCAGTTACCCAAACATAATCATTTCAAAAGGGGAAGGGGTTCATAAATCAAGGCAAATGGGGTGGGCAAACATTGTCATCTATTCATCCATGACCACATAGTGTGAACATTGAGACTAACTTGTGGTCTTACTCAAACATAACACCTATACCTAAAAGGAGAACAAGTTAATAAATGAAACAAGCATAAAAAAAAACTAAAAAAACTTAAAGCATAAAAAAGAAATATAACATATATTACCATCTCTCCCATGCAAAAGGTGCCTTGATATGCATCTAAGTCCATAATATCACATTCCCACATAACCATCCAACAAGCATACAAAATCAGAGCATATGAATCATAAGCATCCAAAGAAGTAAAACATACGACACATGGCATTTAGAGGATGTTTAATGGCCTAAGCCAATAACTCATCGCAAAAAGGATCATAGGATTGATGTATCCTCACCTTATGTATCACTCACTATGTAAGGTTAACATACAATAAAAGAATGAGGCAGATTAAGGGCCTAAAACACTATTCACATATTCTAAACACAAACCAAATTACAAAAGTGATTCTCAAGGACATTGGAACCTTAAGTTTATCACTTGGTCACTATCAAAAGAGGGTCAAAACAAACACCACACTAAATCATAAATAAAGTCACATGAAACATTATATGTAAAGAAGTTGTGAAATCATTTAAATATCACCCTCTAGTTCCATTTTTAATGTGAACAATGATCCTATGATGTTTAACCTACCCCTATTATGCTACTAAAACATTGGAACATCTCAAAAATGATTTTGGAAAAAAGAAAATCTGAACCAATCGAGCTAGTCTGTACAACATAATATTGAGGCTATACAACATAGATGAATGGTTATATAGCCTACAGTTAAGTTGTATAGCCCCTATTTTCTAAGTTTTGAAAATAAGAAAGAAAAAAAGAAGAAGGAGAACGTGGAGAGGGGATTTTAACGGATGCCTTTATATGTTTCTATGTCCTTAAAGGCTTATAAATTCAATATTTTCCTCCAAAATACTTAAGGAATGCATAAAATTGAAGAGATTAGGTCTAGTTCTACCTTAGAGTGAGTTATAGTGAGTTAAGGTTTAATGTTTCTATGTTTAAGAGGTGTATGAGAAATAATTTTAGTAGACTAACCTTAAGGTTTTCCAAACCTTCTCCCTCTTTAAATGAAGGGGTATTTATAAGTGTTGAGAGAGTGCACAAGGCCAAAAATGGTTCTAAGTACACCATAGACATATCTAATCACTAAGAGGGAGATGAATCTCTTAAAATTCGGTTTTACATGCGGTCTGTAGATCTAGGAATGAGCTGTACATCCCTCTGCCAAGGCTATGCATATCTATAGTTTAAGGGGGGACCAGTTCTAGAATGATCTGTGAACTAGGGTTTTAGCATGGCTTATACAGCCTTATGTAAAGCTGTACAACCCTATTTGATGGGCTGCATAGCCCATTAACCATGGCTGATAGATTTGGGCTTGATTTTAGGCTTGGTTTTGGGCTTGGTCTTAGACTTCTCTAAGGCTTTTTAAACTTTTAATAACTTCATTAGGCAATTCCATTTGCATTATGGGAAATTGGTTTAGTGATCATCATCATCATCGAGCTTTGTATCTAGAGGTCTAAAATATGATGTTTATAGTTTGCCCCTACTTCTGTGGGGCTTGAAAAAGAATATTTGAGAAATGATTGTTTAAATAAGTCTTAACAGAGCAAAGTAAAGAATGTAAACATTAGTAATACACAAGTCTTTAGCAGCTCCTTGAGCATGTAATAAAGTGATTCTGCTAGCTCCCTAACATGTATTGGGTTATTTGATAGCTCTTTAATAGCTTTCTAGCAAGTACTAAAGTGGTTCTAGCAGGTACTGGGTGTTTTGACAGCTCTTTAGCAACTTTATAACAAGCACTAAAGTGGTTATGGTAGCTCTCTAGCAAGTATTAAGTTTTTTGACAGCTCTTTAATAACTTTCTAATAGGTGCTGAAGTGGTTTTAATAGCTATTTAGTAGGTACCAAGTGTTTTGACAGCTCTTCAACATCTTTCTATTGGATACTAAAGTGGTTTTGATAGCTTTCTAAGAGGTACAAGGTCTTTTAATAGCTGCTTAATAGCTTTCTAACAAGTAGTGAAGTGGTTCTAATAGCTTTCTAGCAAATACCAGGTGTTTTGTATCAGATAACTAGCCTTTTATAGTCACTGATGCTCTTTCACTCCTTAGTGAGTATTTTAGTCTTTCTACTTGATGATTTTAAATGAGGGGTGCCCCTTAGGTGACTCTTGTGTCATTTAAGCTTTTCTAGACTTAGTAAAACTAAATGCTTATCCTTACAACCCTTTTGGTTGTCTTAGAAATCTATTCATTTTCAAGGGTAATAGGCCTGGGCCAAAATGTTACAAGAAGTACTTCTTTAGGTTTTGCCAGTTTTAGGTGAAAGTAGTTATTTTTTGAATTATTTATGAGATCTCAAAGGTGCAAGTTTACTATTGAAGGGTATTTTGATAAATTTAGTGCTTTAGGGCTCATTAAGAAGTTAGGGGTATTTTGGTGCTTTGGGGCTTTTTGGGAAGTTAGGGATGTTTTAGTGATTTTTGTGCTTTAGGGCTCTTTAGGAAGTTATAGGTACTATAGTAATTTAGGTGTAATTTGGCTTTTTAGGAAGCTAGGGGTACTCTAGTAATTTGAGTGCTTTAGGGCTCTTTGGGAAGCTAGAGGTGTTTTGATAATTTTGGTGTTCGGGTGTTTTGATAATTTTGGTCCTTTAGGGCTTTTTGAGAAGCTAGGGGTGTTTTGGCAATTTTAATGCTTTAGGGCTCTTTGAGAAGCTAGGGTATTTTGGTAATTTTAACGTTTTAGGGCTTTTTGAGAAGCTAAGGTATTTTGGTAATTAGGTTTAATTGGGCCTAACAGAAGGCTAGGTTGGTTTTTGTTGGTCAATATAGAAGTAAAGTTGGATAGAGTTATCCTAATGATTTCTAGATAGAGTTAAGACTACATGGACTAGCCGCAACATATAGGACTTCTATACTGGTCGGGATTCTTAGCATGATGACGATGCAAAATACATGGCATGGTTACACGACCTTTAAAGCTATAGGCATCATATCAACAAAATAGTAAATAATGATCCTTCACAAAAAAACTATTTCATATTCATTTCTAGTTCAAAAACATGTATGATTAATTCAATTTAATTATGCAACGCTTAACATGAATCATTTACATTTTGAATGTCACACATTAATTAAGTGCATAGTTTCTCCTTTTAATGTTGGCACATTAGAACATCTAATTATCTTTCCCATTGCCTTTGTCTTGTCTATCTTTTGCTTGTTCATCCTTGCCTTCCATATTGATGCAAACTATCCTACTAATGGTCCCTTAGTGGTCAGTCGCACTATTTTGACTTTTCCTTGCGTTTAATTGTATTCATTTTTCCTAAGTCGTCCTTTTGGGTTTTTGACCTAGTGAGCTTCTTTTCTTTATTACTTTTTTATTTCTTATTTTATTTATTTATTTATGCCTTAACTTTTGCTTGTGCCTAAGCCGCCTTTTCAAGTTTTCAACCTACTAGGCCATTTTACTTTTCTCACACTTTATATGAAATACTTCTTTAACTAATCTAAGTTCACTGGCTTGCTAAATTCATTCCCATATATATCAGCTAGTTTTAATGCTTTACTTGAGCACATCTTTTTGACCACATAAAGGCCTTCCCAATTTGGCTTGAACTTTCCTTGTGGATCCTAGGATTGCAGTTATACTACCTTTAGCACCAGATCACCAACCTTTATTACATCTAGCTTAACTTTCTTATTAAATACATGTGCCATCCTAGCCTGATATAATTGAACATGGTACAGGGCCTTCAGCCCCTTCTTATCTAATAGAACTAGTTGTTTAAGTTTACTCTTTGTCCATTAGTACTCAATAATGCTAGACTTAACTAAAGTTTGTAAAGACTTCACTTCAAACTGAATCAGCAACACTACCTCCATCCTATATGCTAAAGAGTATGATGTCATCTTAGTTGATGTCCTTACCATAGTTTGATAACCCTACAAGGTAAAGGGTAATTTTTAGGACCAGTCTTTCCACATTTCAACCATTTTGGCAAGGATATTTTTGATGTTCTTATTTGCTGCATCCACTCCTTCATTAGCCTACGACCTATAAGGGGATAACATGTAGTGGATAACCCTATATTTTCCCAACATAACCTTAACTTTTACCTAAAATGGACACCATTGTCTGTAAAAACATGATATGACACACCATAGTAGTAGATAAGGTTTTTCTCAATGAAATGTGTCATCTACTTTACCCATAACTTTCCAAAAGCTTCAGCCTCTACCCATTTTGAGAAGTAGTTTATTGTTGCCATAATATACTTATACCCCTTTGTAGAAGCTGGTCTAAATTCTCCAAGCACTTCAATCCCCTATACTGTAAAGGGCTAAGGTAAGGTCAAGTTTCACAACTTAGTTGCAAAATAAATGACCGTGAACCTGACATTCATGATAACTTTAAACTTTCTAAATACAATCATGCTCTATGGTGGTCCAGTAGTATCCCAATCTCATAATTTTCTTTACTAACACTTTACCATTCATGTGGGGACAACAAACCTTAGTGTACACCTCCTCCATGATTCTACTGGCCTTCATTTCTACTACTCACCATAAATGAACTCCATCGAGCATTTTTGGTACACTACCCCATCATAAATCATAATATGTACTGACTACCTTCAGATCACATCTTTATCCTTTTTCTTAGCCTTTTCGAGGTATTTAGCATTCTCCAAATACATTTGTATATCAAAATACCAAGGACGGTCCTCCATTGATAGTTGCATCACCCTTTTACCTATATAATAGGGCGTCTTAAACTAAAGTGTGATTAACCGTTTCATAGGCATTACCTTTGGCCCATCCTAAATAGGGACTAAGGTGGCCAAAGCGTTAGCCATCACATTCTCTACTCTTAGCAAAAGATAGGACATGGCTCTTTGAAAATTATGCACCAACCTTTTATATGCTCTAAATATGGGCCTCAGCAATCTTCTTTCAATTCCCATTCTTCTACCACCTACGAAAAGACTAGCAGTGAGTCCCTAAATACCTATGTTGTTTAAACTCTTATTTGCTTCAAGAGTTCGAGTCCTAACGCACATGCTTCATGCTCAGCCATATTGTTAGTCACCTTATAGTCGAGCTTCTAGGCTATAGGAAAGAGTTCTCCTTCTGGCAAGATCATAAACAACCCTATACCTGCCCCCTTCTTATTTATAGCTCCATCAAAGTACACCCTCCATCCTTGGGGCTTAATTGCTCCTAAAATTTTATCTGAGAACTGAGGAAGTTCTAGTACTCTTTATTTGATAGGTTGCTATGCCAAGTATTATGAAAGTGCCCGACCCATGATCACCTTCTTAGCAATATATTTGATATCAAATTTAGTCAATATCAACCATTTATCCAATCTCTTAGTCAGGGAAGAAGCCTCATGTAAGTACTTAATTAGATTAAGCTTCGAAATCACTTCCACAGAATATGATTGAATGTAATGCCTCATCTTTTTATTGCCCAAACAAGTGCCAAATAGGTCTTTTCCACCTGATTATACTTCTCCTCATAAGACATCAACTTCTTGCTAAGATAGTATACCATAAATTTATTTCCTATCCCATCCTTTTGAGCTAGCATTGTGCCAACATAACTATCTTCCACTATTAGATACAAAGTTAGTGGCTTTCTAAGCTTTAGTGGCTTTGATACTGGAGCGGATGTCAAACACTCTTTTATTCTCTCAAAAGCCTTTTGACACTGTTCATTCCATTTCACTAGCTGATCCTTCCTTAATAGCTTGAAGATTGGCTTGCAAATGGGAGTTATTCTTGTTATAAATTGACTAATGTACTGCAAGCAACCTAGGAAACCTCAAATCCCTCTTTTTGTCTTAGGTGTACGCATTTCTTGAATAACCTTTACCTTATTCGAATCCACTTTGGTTTCTTTTTCATTGACTGCATGTCTTAATAGTTTACTGAAGGTGGCCCCAAACACACATGTCTTCAGATTCAATCGCAAGTTATACTCATTGACTTTTTTTACAAATTTTTCCAAAGCTTCAGAGTGCCCTTCCTTAGTAATTGATTTCACCATCATGTCATCCACATACACCTCCACCTCTCTGAGGATCAAGTCATGTAGCTAGGCAATTGCCATTTGCCAGTTTATCGCTCACACGTTCTTTAGCCCAATTATAGTAAAACGTCCTTCACTCTATGATAAAAGCCATCATCACCTTATCTGTAATAGCCATGAGAATCTGATTATACCTAAAGAATCCATCCATGAAGGAATACATGACACAAGTTGTTGCATTATCAACTAGCACATTTATATGTGGTAAAGGAAAATTATCATTTAGGCAAGCCTTTTTTCATATCTTAATAATCAGCGTAAATCATCACTCTCCCATCCTTCTTCGATATTAGCACTATGCTAGTTAACCATTCAAGATAGTCCCTTACTTTTAAGAACTTGGCATTAAATTGTTTTGCTTCTTCTTCTTTAATCAATGGGGCCTAGTTAGGCCTCATCATTCAAAACTTCTACATTATTAGTTTCATATGCGGGTTGGTCAAAATTCTATGTTATGCAATTTGCTTGTCAACTGTTGGCATGTCTTCATATGTCCAGGTAAAAACCCTATGATAATTTATGAGCAACTAGTCAAACTTTCTTCTCTCTTCTAGTGTGACATCACAGGCGATGAGCTACATTTTTTAATTTTCCTATGTGCCAAGATTAGTGGTATGCACAAAATTAATGTTAAATATGCTCATGAAATAATGCATGTTATACACACTACCATCAAGAAACACATCACAAAAGTAAGCAAACTCATCATTCATTTCCTTAAACTTTGAAAGAAATACATCATCATCCTTAAAAAGACTGGAAATAAGAACATCAATAGTAGCAAGAAAGTCCTCTCCATCTGGTTGGTTAGCTGAAGTCTCATATGCCTAAGCCTTCTCCTCTTCTTTACTCTCTCCTCCATCAGTCAGAACCTCAGGATCAGTATCCTGTATAGGATTTGTCTCTTCTCCTTTCTTTATGCTAGTGACAACCTTGATAATTTCCTCAAAACTCTATTTCATTTGTTTATCACCCAACTCAATCTTCAAAAAGTTTGCCTAAAGTGTTGCTTCATTTGCCATGGTAGTCTCAATTCACTACAGAGTTCTGTATTTCCTTGCCACTTACTTCCTTAATGGAGTTCATAATCATGTTCTCGATGTCTTTTAATTTTATCCCTATGTACATAGCCATAGTAAACTTACATGGCCCAAACTATTCCCATTCTACGTCCACAAAAGAAGCATTCTATATTATTAAGTTAGATCTTTTCTTTACATGATCTTCCCTAATGGCCTAGAAACTTTGATCTAACAAATACTGCTCCGTTTGTTCATTAATGATATTTTTCTTGTCATTTCATGGCAATGTAGACTACGGATCGTAGAGAACCATAAATTGACTCGATTCTTAATGATCCTTTATCTCTGCAACCTATTCCCTTTCTTTTTCCTTTTTATCTTACCATCCTCCTTATGACACCTCAAGTTTTACTTGAACTAGTGGAATCTTGCTTATGACTTCATTCTTTTATTAATCATCAGGCGATCGAGATGACAAGGGTCATACATTGGTAATAACCCTAATCACGACATAAAATTAGACCAACGAGGGGAGGGCCTTGAAGGCCTTGCATAATTTTAAAGCCTTTAATCCAAAATGGTCGTCATTGGGGGATCTAAAAATGGCATAATATGTTAGTACTACTACCCCTAGAGAATATGGAGTTACCACTCGACTTTGGTCAAGACAAGAATTTGAGGAAAGCAAAATCTAAATCTAACCTAAGTCAATTAGAAGACCCATTTCATCTTCACCCCTTCAGAGATCGAGTTCAAAAATTGTGTATGGCTTGAGAAGAGGTTAGGTAGCCCCAAACTCCCCGGGTATTAGGATCCGACCTTCACACATCTTTGGTCCAGTTTTAATGTTTTAGTCGAGTTATAGTCTAATTATCACCCTTAAGCATACATCAAAATGTAATTCAATTCAACAAACCAAGTCATCAACTTAAAAGGGGAAAGGGATCATGCATCATGGTATTAAGTCTTCACATGCATTATCATCTATCCACACACTTAATCATCCATAATAGGGAAGGGGCCATATGACATGGCATAGGGTTTTCATATGCATTATCATCCACCAACATAAAATGTAATGATGCATAATCATATAATCCATATGGAAAAATGGTTATGACCAAGTTCATGGTCTAATCCCAAGTAACAACTTAGACTAAAAGAATAAACAAGTTAGCAATGAGTGAAGCTAAAAATAAATAAGTAAAGAGAACATCAAGTGAGTAAACAAAGGCAAACAAAAACTAAGGCGGTCACCATACCATAACTCTATAGTCAACATACCTACCATGTGACTCAGTCTATGGTCATCACATTTTACCATCATAAACCAAAATATATAGTTTGTAATACACATGCGCAAATGTATAAATCATGGATAGAAGAAAGGGATTCGACATACACACACAATCTTAAACATTTGGAGGGCATTAGATAGCATTGAGGTAAAAATTCACCTAGAAGAGGTCGCAAGGTTATTGAACCCTTCCTTATCTTACTCATAAAGAGTTGGAACATTTAGAGCATAACCTAACATTACAGAAGTTAGAATACCTAAATTAAATTAAGGAATTAAAGAATAAAAATACTATTTACACGAATACCTATGAATTCTTACACAAAGAAGACTACTAAGGTCAAAAGAAACTTAAGTTCCTCACTTGCTCATTACCTTAAAGTGTCAAAACAGAATAAAAAAAAACATAGCTTTAAGATTAAAAGAACGAAACGACACAAAATTATTTTAACAACAAAAAAATAATAATGAAAGTCATTTAGAAAACCAATAAAACTCCAATTTTTGAAGTGAATAGAGGTCATAAGCCTTTAGACCTCACTCTATTATATCATTGTAGTCATCAAACATCCCAAAGATATACCCAAAAGCAAGAAATTTAAGAGAAATAAGAATAAGATGCTTTATTATGTTATAGTGAACCTGGGTTGTACAACCATGAATAAGGGTTGTATAGCCTAGGAAAAGGGTTGGACAGCCTACCAAAAAGGCTGTATAGCCCTTATTTTCTAGGTTTTGAAAATAGAAAATGAGAAAAAAAGGGAAAGAAGAAGAAGGGGAAAAAGAGTCCTAGGCATGTTCTAGTGATATCTTTATCTTCATAAGTACATAACAAGTTCAATATCCTCCAAAAATGCTTAAAGAAATCCACAAATGTGAATATGAAGGTCTAGTTCTACCTTGGAGAGAGTGGGGAAAGGTTAGGGTTTATTTTTTTTATGTCTGGGATTCTTTGAGAATCTTTGAGAAGTAATTTCTGCAGAGTAACCTTAAGGTTTCAAAGCCTCTCCTTTCTCTTTAAAATAAGGGGTATTTATAGGTGTTGAGTTAGTACACAATGCTATAAATAGTTTTGGTTGCATCATGGGCTCATCTAATCATAGAGAAAGAGATGAATGTACTATAAATAGGGTTTGCATGTGGGTTGTACAACCATGTGAAGGTTATACATCCTATTGCTAAGGTTGTACAACCCTAGAGTGTAAAGGAGGGACCAGTTCTAGAATGTTTCATGGTTTATGATTTGGAAGGCTGTACAACTTTGGGCTAGGTTCACAGCCTTGAATTGAGGGTTGTACAACCTTGCTTGATGGGTTGTACAACCCATCAAGCTTAGCTGGCAACCCTAGGATAGGTTTGGTTTTTAGTCCTTGGACTTAGTTTTAAACTTGATCTTAGGCTTAGTTTTGGACTTTTCTAAGGTTTTCTAGGGTCTTTCATCCCTTTATTTGGGTAATTCCCTTTTACATTATAGAATTTAGTTCAGTGATTTGATCATTGGGCTTTGCATCCTGAGGCCTAAAATTTGATGCTTACAGTTTGCCCTTTCTTTATGGGACTTTAAAAATATGACTATTGGATAAGACACAATAAAGCATTAATTATAAACTTGAACACCAAATAAAGGATAAAAAAGGATATAAAATTGTTAGTAGCTCCTCGAGCAACTACTAAGCTTCTTAGAAGCCCTCTAGCAAAAATGAGGTTGAATTGTTCCTTCCAGTAGCTCTTCTGGTAAGTACTAGGGTTGATCTACTTAGCAGCCCTTTAAAAAATACTAAGCTTCTTAACAGCCCTTTAGCAAGTACCAAGGTTGAATTTCGCCTTTTAGCAACCCTTTCATGTACTAGGGTTGATCTCCTTAGCAACCCTTTAACAATTACTAAGTATTTTAATCACTCTCTAGTAACTTTCTAGTGAGTACTGAGGTAGTTTTAGTAGCTCTCTAGCAAGTACCAAGTGTCTTGTATTAGATAACTAGACTTTCATGGTCACTAGTGCTTTTTCATTTCTTTGCGAGTGCTTTAATCTTTCTGATTGATGACTCTAGCTCAGGGATGCCCCTTTGGTGATTTGAGCATTTCTAGCATTAGTAAAATGAATCCATATCTTCGTATTTCTTCTGATTATCCTAAAAGTCTATTCTTATCTTCGAGTAATGGTCTTAAGCCTAGATACTGTAGAAAGTGGTTTCTTAAACTTTGCCATTTCTAGGAGGAGGTATTTCTTTTTGAAAGTATTGATGTGGCCTCAAAAGGTTAAAAGGCATTTTAAAAGCCTAATTTAAATCAAGAAACTTAAAGCATTCTCTAGGTGTTTTAAATAGAATAAGGGCATTTTGGTAATTAATTGCTTTGGTGTTCCATGAGTAGTTAAGGGTATTCTAGTAATTTAGGTGTTTTAGGGCTTTTTCGAAAGTTAGGGGGCATTTTGGTAATTTTGGACATAATTGGACTTTTTAGGGAGTCAGGGCATTTTGGTAATTTTAGGTGTAATTAACCTTTTTAGAGAAGTGAGGCTTAACAGGTTGAGTGGGAGGTTGAGTTCGTCAAGCCAATAAGAAGGAGTTGGGTCTCCAAGGCCCAAAAGGGCTGACTTAGCTTAGTAAGGCTATATAGCCTACCTAAGGCAGAACAACCTGTAAGGGTTGTACTGCCCGGGGCCACTATATAAGCCCATCCGAGGGCTGCTCATCTCATTCCTGCTATTCCTCATCCCTTTTTAGACATCCTCTCTCTATACTTTAGACTTAGCTCCTAGGCTACTTTAGCTTTTATCGACGATTGCCATGGCTGAGTTTCATGATGATAAGATGTTTGACATTTAGGAGGAGTTTTTTGATGAGGACCTCTGACTATAGATGCCATAGAGCAGTTGCAATTCCAATGGGGATTTGAGCGGGTGAGACTACTGAAGAATGTGATTGCGAAGATGATTCCACCCAACTGCCCTCTAGCTGACCATATACCGATGGTCTATAATTTGTACTATCATCTTGTAGGAGTTGCCTTAAGAACGGTAGGTGTCCTTTCTCTTCTTGTCAATTTTATTTTTCATTTTTTGTAAACTTTGTCAATATAGTGCTCTGACTGGAGTTTAGGGTTATACATTGCACTCCCAAGTCATAGCTAGGTTAGAGAGGATCAGGATTTAAACCTTCTTGTGGCTGCTTCTTGACAAGATGTCGAAGATCGATCTGTCGATGCTGGACGCACTGGTGGAGCAATGGATGGACATGACACACACCTTTCATCTACCCTTGATTAGCGAGATCACAATCACTTCTACAAACTTCACTTTTTTGATAAGGTTGTGATTCATAGGCATTCCATTGCCTATCTATTCTGGAGTACACTATCCTAATCTTTATAAGGATTATCTATAGAAACTCTTGGCTGTGTTTCCCTATTGAAGGGGCGTAGGACCATGACGAGGTCGAGCATTCAGATGGGCAAACCTGCCACTATCAATGATAGCCCTAAGTAGGTGGCTGATAAGCATTCACGTTACTAACTATTATATGCCTTATCAGGATTTATGTTTTTGAATGCTTCTAGGATGGAAAAGTTGTGCCTAGTGCCTATGTTAAAGGACTTGAGCTTGCTACATTATTTTGAATGGGGTTTATGGTGTCAGCATATCTTTACCATTATCTCGATTGATGCTCCTAAGGTCAGGGCTATTGTCTCCTTTATCGTTTGTCCTTTTGCCTTGTTTCATCATTTTGAGGCTCACATCATTGCTTATTAATAGGCATGGATTATTAAGCTAGGCCTATTATAGGGGTTGGATCCTAAGGACGACGTAGAGGGCAACTATCCTCACTTTGCACGATGGAGTGTAGAGAGCTATGAGGATTCTCCCATAGCTACTAGGCACGCTCACCTGAATATCATCACTCTAGACCTTGTATTTTTCCTACATCGATATTCTTACATTAGTCACAATTATTCATTATATTTGTTGGTATTATACTTATAGTGAGTCTGTGTCTTCATTATAGCTACACCTTGACTGGAGAGGTCCTATTCCAATATGGGCGTTAGAAGTGGCAGAGGCTGAGGTCATCTCCTACGATCGCCACTTCATTATAGGGCCCTCCATCAGGGAGTTGTATGTAGGAAAGTGCATCTTTCTTTAGTGTGAGGGGCTTGATGAGCATCCCATCCCACAACATTTGCCCATTAGCTTGTTTTGGGCATGGAATTTAGCGGGTGCAGACTTTGTCGCAACATTGTGATACATACTAGGGGAATAATTATCTTTTGTGGGAGCCCCTTACAGGTCCTGTATGATTGGCAAGCTTTTGAGGAGTCTTCCTTTCGCCAAGACAACTATCCGGACATTTCCCCGTTATGTACTTGATGAGGGGATTGACCTGTAACACATAGATCAAGGTACCACCATTTAGGTGACCCAAAGGCCTTCTACTTTTGCTTCTAGATCCAACTCAACTACTGATTTAGGCCATAACAGGCCTGCAGATTTGCTCTAGGAGTCTGTAGTGGTGGGCACTTTGGCTTCCATGCCTAATGGCCTGGTGGAGTCTTGTATGGCTTCATTGACTAGGTTGATAATGTCATTTATAAATTACTCAATTTATCTATGCCTTTGAGCTAGCTGAGACCACCCATGTAAGTGTCTTATTTCTTTGCATTAACTGTGCCTTGATTGCATTACAAATAATACATTTGAGAATGTTTTTCTTTTCCCCTTTTGTAAATTCCATGCTTCCAAATAGAGGCCATGGTTGATTTGATAGTTACCCTAAAGAGGACTATGGCATAACATATGCGTTCCTTGCAGGTTAGTCAAAGAACAACACAATAATGCTTATATGCATGTATAGGGTTCGTGAGTTGTGTGTTTTATGTCTTACTTATCCTAACCCTTGTGTTTCTAGCAAATGACAATCCAATGCTAGAACCACAAGCTTAGGGAGAAGGATCAATGTATAGCGGAGGCGAGGATAAGAGATGGAGCACCTAGCGCAGGTAGCTAGAGAGCACGGATACATGGATACAAATGGTGAGGTTGAGGATTATAAGGTGACCCTTGCCAGGACTAGAGGAAGCTGAGTCATTAAGACCTTCGCCCTTTATTAACTGCTTAGGATATTGTTCCTTCTTATTTTCCTTCATTTTAGTACAATACATTTAGTATATATTTGTATAGTTGTACAATTTATTGGGTGATTTGAAAGCCTTCTTTCTGTTTTTTTAGATGCTTACTTAGGATATGTTAGGGTAAACTAAGGTAACATTGCTTCCATTTTTTTTTATTCAACTTTGATATTTTGTCAATATAGTAATTTGATTTTCTTTCCTTAATTGTGTTTCTCAAACATGCGTTGTTGATTCTTTTACATGCATGCTTTACAAAATTGGTATCCGAGCCTTTTCTAGCTAGAGAACCAAAGGGAAAGCCATTCAATCTATTTTCATGGAAGGGAAGGGTTGTGCAACCTTATCACAAAGGGATGTACAACCCATCTTAAAGGCTTTATAACCTTGGTCAGGGGTTGTATAGTCCATGAGTTTGTCCTCTTACTATAAATGTTCATTTTGAACTTTATTTCTTCATTTACTTCTTCCAATTCTCCACATATGGCAAGAACTTTTCTAAGGTCTCTCCTACCCTAAGTTTGGTATGATCTACCATAGGTGGGTCTTTCTACTCTCCATTGCCTTTCTGATGTTCGTCTCGACTTTCATTTTTTTCTTGTAGCTTGTGACTTATAAGACTCCACTACCCATACCTTTCATTTTAGGGATATAGAAATCTATCTTTGTTAGAGAAATTTGGCACCATTCTCGACTATTGTGTCATGGTTACAGACCGAAATTAGTTGGATTACCCACATTTCAAGAAGATGGTGGAGCTGTTTGACTTGCGATATGAGGAGGTACCAAGGTACACATTAGGTGAGGAGAAGATTCTTTTGATTCCTTTCATCACTATTTTCCCCTCTAAGAGCCATGCTATAGTAGCTTAGACTCACATTGCAACAGTTATTCTGATAGGTGAGTATCTACTGAGGAGGGACGATGATGAGATCAATATGTAAATTTTACCACTTCTGAAGGGATAGAATTCAGAGAGAACTCCCGTACCTATGATCTTAGGCAAGACCAATATAAGGCTTAACAGATGGCTTTGGGTGTTAGCGACACCTTCGCAGGGAGCTTACTACTACTTCAGGTGAGAGTTCTTTTTGCAGCCATTTTTCTTGCCTTTCTTTTTTCTACAATTTTGTTTTTCCTTCTTATTATTCTCCTTTTTATTATTGTCTAATATTTGCTTGGACTGCCCTTGTGAGTTTTTAATCTAACGGGTTGCTCAATTTTTCTTAGGCCACCCTTACAGATTTTCAACCTAATGAGCATTTTTATTTTATTTATTTTCTTTTATTCTTTTTTTTTTTTTTCTCTTTTCCTTTTTTAGATATGGCTGTAAAAGAGGTTGGGATTGTTAGCTACCCCAACCATGGATGTAAGGCTTTACTGCCAGCAGCATTATTCGAACTGCCGCCTATAGAGATCTCCGACATTCATTCGAGCTGCCTATGGTGGAATCTTTTTGCGTGTTATGTTGAAGGCTTATAGGGATTGCATCATCCTTCATGCTTTTCCTTTAAGCACATTTTATGACCCTGCTCGTGTGCATTGTCAATTTAGCACCTCCTAGTTCGAGGTCCAGTTCATTCCTTCATTCATTGAGGGCTTTTCGACCCAACATTTTTTAGACAAGGTTGAGACCTCTTACACTAGTTGTCATATCTACGACTTTTACATTGGTCTGAATGATGAGTCTGATGATAATGTAGATTACACGACATGGTTGTGCAACCTTTATAGCTACAAACATCATATTAATAGATAATAGACAATAATTTTTTGAAAAAGAAACTGTTATATTTACTTCTAGTTCAAAAACAAGTATGACTAATTCACTTTAATTATGCAAATGTACTTTCATTTGATATTGTGTTTGGCACGAACCATTTACATTTTACTGTCTTGTTGACTCCTCACTCATTCACCCCCGCTTCTTCTATTGTCTCCTTGCTATCCTATCGAAGATCCTCGAGTGGTGAGTCATACTTTCTCAACTTTTACTTGAATTTATTTTACTCATTTTTTTATGCTTTAACTTTTGCCTAAGTTGCCCTTTCAGGTTTTCGACTTAGTTAACTTCTTTCTCTTTCTTTGTTTTTTTTTCTTATTCATTATTTATTTATGTCCTAATTTTTGTCTAAGCTGTCCTCTTAGGTTTTCAACTTAGCACGTTGTTTTCACTTTTCTCACACCTTATATGAAATACTTCTTTAGCCAATTTAAATTTATCAGCTCAATGAATTCATTCCTATCCATGTCTGCTAATTTCATTACTTCACCTAAGACAAATTGCTTGACCACATGGGGACCTTCCCAATTCAGTTTGAATTTCCCTCAAAAATCTATAGTATGCATTCAGATTGCCTTCAGTACCAGATCACCAACCTTTATCATGATTGGCTTAATTTTTTTGTTGAACAAAGGAGCCATCTTTCCTTGATACAACTGAATATGATACAAGCCTTTAGTCTCTTTTCATCTAATAGAGCCATGTGTTCCGATATGTTTCTCACCTATTGATTCTTAAGGATGTCAGATTGCACCATTATTCATAAAGACTTCATTTCTAACTCGATCGATAGCATAACTCTATACCATACAAAAAAAAGTATAGTGTTATCTCGGTTGATGTTCTCACCATTGTTCAATAACCTCAGAAGATAAAAGGTAATTTCTCAGACTAATCTTTGTATGTTTTAACCATCTTAGCAAGGATGTTTTTAACGTTCTTATTGGCTACTTCCATTGCTCTATTTGCCTACAGTCTATCACTTATGGTGAATCATCCTATATTTTTCCATCATAACTTTAACCTCTACCTTGAAATGGACACCATTATTAGTAACAACATGATGTGGCACACCATAATAATAGATAAGGTTATTTTCAATGATATGGGCCAATTGCTTTACTCCCAGCTTACCGAAGGCTTCAACCTCCATCCACTTTGAAAAGTAGTCCACTACCATTATGAAATAGCTATGCCCCTTAGTGGTAGCTGGTCTAATTTCTCTAATTACATCGATACCCCATGTTACAAATAGCTAAGGTGAGGTCAAATTATGTAATTCAATCGGTGGTAGATGTTTGAGACTTCCATGAATTTGACATTCGTGATAACTCTAAATCATCTAAATATAGTCATGTTCTATAGTGGTCCAGTAGTATATGAGTCTTTGAATCTTCCTTCCAACACTTTCTTATTCATATAGGGAATACAAAGTCTCGTGTCTACCTCCTCCATGACTTTATAGGCCTCCTCCTTAGCTAAACACCATAAATGAACTCCATCAAGCATTCTATTGTACATTAACCTGTAATAAACCATGAACTATAAAGATAACCTTTGGATCACATCTTTATCCTTCTTTTCAGCTTATCTAGGGTACTTGTCACTTTCCAAATATATTTGTACATCAAAATATCAGGGGCAATTCTCTATTGACACCTACATTACTCCTATATCTCAATGACATGACACCTCAGATCGGAGAGTGATAAGCGATTTTATTGGCATTGCCTTTGGTCCATCCTAGAAAGACCAAAGTCGCTAAGGCATTAACTATTGTGTTCTCATCTCTTGGCAAATGATGAAATGTGACTCTCTAAAAATTATGCACTAACCTCTTTATATGCTCTAAGTATGGGCTCAAACGTTCTTCTTTCAATTCCCACTCTTTTATTACTTGTGAAATGACCAACAATGAGTCCTCAAACACCTCTATTATCTTAACTCTTATTTGCTTCAAGAGTTCGAGTCTTAGTGCACAGGTTTCATATTTAACCATATTGTTAGTCACCTTATAATCAAGCTTATTTGATACAAGAAAGAATTCTCCCTTTTACAAAATCATAACCACCCCTATACCTGCACTTTTCTTATTTACATCTCCATCAAAGTACATTGTCCATCCCTAGGGATCAATTGCTCCTAACCCCTCATTTGGGAATTGGGGAAGCATGGATTCTCCTTTATAAACAGGTTGTTGTGCTAAGCATTTTAAAACTACCCGCCCTTTGATTACCTTCTTGGCTATATATTTAATATCAAATTTAGTCAACTTGATCTACCACTTTGCTAATTTTCGAGTCAAATAAGGGGTCTCATATAAGCACCTAACCGAATGAAGCTTTGCAGCCACTTCTATTCAATATGATTAAAAGTAGTACCTTAACTTCTTCGTTGCCTAGACTAATGCTAGATAAGTCTTCTGCACTTGGTTATACTTCTCTTTATAAGATAACAACTTTTTGTTGAGGTAATAAACCACGTGCTCCCTTCTTACTTCATTTCTTGGGCCAACATTGCACCATAAAACTATCCTCTATTGTCAGATACAAGGTTAAAGGTCTTTTGGGCCTCGGTGGCTTTAATGATGGTGGGTTAGTTAGATACTCTTTTATCTTTTTTAAGGCTTTTTAACATTGCTCATTTCATTCCATCGATTGATTCTTTCTTAGTTACTTGAAAATGAGTTCTCAGATGGGGTTCAATCTTGTTATGCACCAGTTGATGTACTATAAATGACCTAAGAAACCTTGTACCTCTTTCTCTATCTTTGGCGTAGGCATTTCTTAAATAGCCTTTACCTTATTTGGATTGACTTCGATTCCTTTCTCATTAACTACATGCCTTAAATAGGTTACCAAAAGTGGCCCCAAACACACACTTCTACAGATTCATCCTCAAACTATAATCATCGACTCTCTTTAGGAACTTTTCCAATGCTTTAAAGTGCCTTTCCTAGTCATCAAATTCACCATCATATCATCCATATACACTTTCATCTTTTTATGAATTAAGTTATGCAGTAAAGTTGTCGCCATTCACTAGTAGGTTACCCTTGCATTCTTTAGCTTGAATGGTATCACCTTATAGCAATACATCCCTCACTCAGTGATAAAAGCTATCTTTACCTTATTTGTGATAGACATGAGAATTTGGTTATACCCAAAGAATCCATTCATTAAGGAATATATGACATAAGTTATGGTGCTGTCAACTAACACATTTGTGTGGTAAAGGAAAATCGTCCTTTAGGGATGTTTTAGTCATATCATTGTATTTGATTCATATGCTTATACTTCCATTCTTCTTTGGTATTAGTACTATATTAGCTAACCACTTTGGGTAGTCTACCACCTCCAAAAACTTGGCATTCAATTACTTTGCTACTTCTTCATTGACTAACTAGGCCCACTCGGGACTCATCATTTGCAGTTTCTACTTTACTAGCCTCATATGTGGGTAGGTTAAGATTCTGTGTTTTGAAATCTGCTTATAGACCCTTTGCATGTCCTTGTATGTCCAAGCAAAAACCCTATGATATTTCCTGAGCAGCTGTTCAAACGTCCTTTGCTCCTTTAGTGTGACATCATTGGCAATGAGCAAGATCTTTGGATTTTCTTATGTGCGAAGGTTAAATGCAGTAGTATGCACATAATTAGTGTTAAATATGCTCATGACATGATGCATGACATGCATACTACCATTAAGAAACACATCACATGAGTAGGCAAACTCATCATTCATTACTTTAAACTTAAAAAGAAATACATCATTTTCCTTAAAGAGACTAGAAACAAGAACATTAGTAGTAGCAAGAAAGTCCTCTCCATCTGGTCGATTGGCTGGAGTCTCATCTACCTGAACCTTTTCCTCTTACTTACGCTTCATTCCATAAGTCAAAACCTTAAGATCACTATTCTGCATAAGATCTGCCTCTTTCCTATCATCTGTACTGATAATAGCCTTGATAACTCCTTTAAAACTTTATTTTATTTGATGATGCTTTAGTTTAATCTTAAGGAATTTTGCTCAAAGTGCTGCTTTGTTTGCCATGGTAGGCTTAATTTCTACCACAAATTCTTCATTTCCTTACTACTTACTTTTTCAATGGAGTTCACAATCATGCTCTCAATGTCTTCCAACTTTATCCCCTTGTAAGCAACTTCAGTAAACTTTTATGGCCTAGTATACTTTTCTTCTAAGTCCATAAATAATGCATTCCGCTTTAACAAGTTAAACCCTTCCACTACATGATCTTCCCTAGTGGCCTAAAAGTTATGCTCTAGCGCATATTGCTCCTTTTATTCATCACTGATCTTCTTTTTATCCTTTCATGGCCATGTAGATTGAGAACTGTACTACTCCACAAATCGACTATTTCCTGATCATTCTCCACTTTTGAAGCTTGTTTTCCTTTCTTCTTTCTCTTCTTTTTATTGTCCTCCTCTTCTGATGGGTCCTGATAATTTTGATAATCCATTTTACCAACATCTAGATGGAAAAAACCCTCATCGAGCTCATTTATACTCTTACTTAGTGACTTTTCATTCTTTGTCACATTATGCCCAATTATCTTAGTAGCCTCCCTTTCTTTCAACAAGTGCTTCACTCTTAGCTCTGTTTCTTCACCATGATACCCTAACCGTTTCCTTATAGTTTGAGTGGGGATTTTTAGAAACTACAATATGCCAGTAGAATTCTTCCCTAACCCCTATCTAGGTAAGAAGTTAATGTTCTTCATAATTCCCATTACTTTTGGGATCAACTCAGTTGTGAGTGACTCCAACAAATTGAAATCCTCGAAGATGTGAAATAGCTACACTCAAAGCCTATACAATTTTCCTAACCTCAAAATTGGTGGATGTAATCTCTCATTTATAAGGGATCTTAACCTTCTCATAAACAATGAAAGGCACATCTGTGAGAGGATGATACCATGGCTTTTCAAATAAAAGCGAAAAGGGTGATTGGAATGTCTAAGACTATGAACTCCACCGTAGTCTCTACTCTACCTGTCTTGATCATGATATTAAATACACCCAAGTTGGCCTCTGACTATCATCCTAGGCTCGAATGACACTATCTAAAGCTTTCAAATCTTTCTTACACATATCAAACTTATGCAGTAGCTTTAATGGACAAATGTTAATCCTTGATCCATCATCAATCATCATATATGGTGTGCGTCTCCCTTTTACCCTAGCATGGATAAACAAAGCTAGATTATGATCCCTCCCTTCTAGTGATAAATCCTCAATTGAAAAAGTGATTTTACCTTTTATGAATCACCAATATAAAAACATCCTTCGAAGTAGCTTTACTAGAAATGATTAAGATTGATAGAGCTTCTACCATAGCTTGCTTATGTTCTTGAAAGGTGATAAACAAACCCATACACTGATAAGGGTTGGCATCTTCTTAAGCTATTTCACAATAGGATTATTGTCCTCCTTCTCCTTCAAAGTAGGTTCATTTGTCTTTTTCTTAATCCTTGTTTCCTTAGGAGCTTCTCTGTTAGGGTAGTACTTCCTACTACACGTCAAATATCTCACTAGTTTCACTTTTTTTCTTCATCACTCTCTTCCTATAACTTTATCACTTTTTTCCTTTATTCGTCCTTTGTTTCTTCATCTAAAATTTTTTAGGGATTGATAGTATAAAAAACTAAAGCCTCCTTTATGACAACCTCTATAGTACAATAACAACTTCTTCAAAAATTCTAGAATCTATCATAAATGTCCCTTGACTTAGGGATGAACATTACAATAGTTTGGGAGATGATTTCCTCAAATGCTAGGCCTTCCAATGTTTGGTGAAATAATCATCATGTTGTCGATAAGATCTTAAATCTCATGCCTTAATCTGTAACAGTCATTAGTATTATTATAACATCCCTATCCCTATTCATTGGCATTATCAAATGAATATATTCATTGCACAAATGATATGAAATCACATATGAGCATATGCACTATATCAAATGATATGAAATATCACATGAACACATGCATAGGATAAATAATCATTTAGACATGTGAATTATAAAAACACGACAATGACAATTGCATCGTTGCATTTGGGATGCTTGAACATATATGCAGTGTTTGCATAGTTATATGACAAATTATTTCATGTTGTGTGCTTATTATGGAATCATAAATAATGGTGTTTGAGAGCTCATTTAAAAGTATAAAGAGCATCTAGAAATTAGAGAATGGACGAAGGTGATGAAGGAATGAAGAAAAGGGACTAAAAGCAAAACTGTTTAACTTTCAACCAATAGGAACAAGCCACCAATCTTTTGTCCTATTAGAGTAAAAATACAAATTATAATTGTCTGCCATTATGGGCTGGTAAGAGAGGAGATAAGGTTGAAATACACCAAATGAAAGAGAGAGAGAGATAAGGAAGAAAGAAAGAAAGGAAGAAAGGAAGAAGAAGAAGAAGAAAGAGAGGAAGAAGTGTGGGCTGCCTAAGGTTTTCCAATTCTGGGGCAATAGGTAAGTAATTTATCTTCTTCTCAACTGAAATTAACCTCTCATGACATGTTAATCATGCATGGTTAGGGAGAATTATGGAGTAATTGAGGTAGAGCTCTTGGATGGAAGTTGTAATCCAAGAGAACAATAGCTGATTTTGTTGATTTTACTGTTAGAGCAGAATTTTTCACCCATGATTTCATAACCCTAGAAGAGGAATTGGGGAAAGTGAGAAATATGAAAGTTGTAGCCTTATATCTCATATAAATGCATATGAAACAGTTTTACTTGATTCTGTGTGTGTGAAGAGATATGGCCCCTTCAGTAGGACTAGGTCAAATCCAAACTGAGATGATCTTAGTCTTCTATTTTGTTTGATTTTGATCACTTTATATTCTGATTTTGATAGAGTGAAAAATATGAAACTTGTAGGGTTATATTCCCTCTAAATACCTATTAAGTAGTTTTGATTAATTTGCTATGTGGAAAGAGATATAGCTCATTGATTGAGACTGACTTTGTACCTGGATGACACATCACCTTTCTTTTAATTCGGTTTTCCAAGAATTTGATAGCCATATATTCAGAATTTGATGATGGTCCAAACTTGAAAGTTGTATAATTATGTCTTATCTACATACCTGTAAAATATTGTTGTCAAATCCAGCATGGTTGCTGAGATATTGTCCATTTATCATTACTGGTTGTCAACATGTTATGAACCTATTTGCCTCGAGATTGGTCTTTTGTTTTGGTGACCTTATAGACTGAACTGGATAATGAGTAAAACATAAAAAATGTTCAATTATATTTTTTGTAATTGATGGTATAATATTACTACAATTGGACTAGTAAAATTTGAGATATGCTCAAGAGAGTAAGACCTACTCAGATTGAGAGGACACTGCAACAGGGCAGAACTTAAAAATTCAACACATTTTATGTGTATCTGATATTAGCCTGAAATTTGAATATGTTGTCCCATTATATGTCTAGTTTGTTTGAAAAAAAAGAATCAAGCCATTTGGATAAGTATATTAGGAGTTATTACTATGACCATGTAGCAAGCTCAGGCTGCCATATAAGGAAAATATGTATAAACACTAGGTACACTTGCATGAATCATGCCATAACTACATACCAAGTATTCATAATCATTTTGATATACTTATACCCATGTATGTATCAAATGTTAGGATCTCAATACTTTGAAGAAGCC
>CATIWR010110060.1:0-27578 GCA_949677035.1 Omphalea diandra
ATTTGAGATTGAAGTATCATTATGCATTTACTTACTGAGTATGCAAACTCACTCTTTTGTATGAAATCTTATTTCAGGAAGAGTAGACTAAAGATTGCCTCCAGTATACTTTTCAAAGTCGCTGTCTAGCAGTGTAATAGAAGTTGGGCCAGTATGCAGTCAGTTAATATTTTAGTTTTATTATTCATGTATGTTTTGTTGTAAATAATTACTAAGTGGTGAACAAGAGACATAATTAATATAAAAAAAATTTTAATCAGGTCTTTTAAATGACAATGGATAGACTTAAAAATAAATTTAAATGATTATTAAATGGGGTGTGACATGGAGATTCTCCAAGCATCACCTAAAGGGCCTAATCATTTCCAAGGGTGTAAGTACTAGATCTCAACTCAATTCTTTAGATAATAATCTTGTATTTGTTTCTTAATTTGAGCCAAAATCTATTGATAAGGCTCTTAATGATGAGAGTAGAGTAATTGCTATACAAGAGAAACTCAACTAATTTGAGAGAAACAATGTATGAGAACTTGTTCCTAGGTTTAAGGAACACCCTATCCTAGGATGCAAATTGGTGTTTAGGAACAAGTTAGATAAGCAAGGTTTCATTACTAGAAACAAAGCTAGATTAGTTGTTAAGGGGTATAACTAAGAGCAAGACATTGATTATGACGAAACCTATGCCCCCATAGCAAGATTAAAGGCCATTATGATTCTTTTAGCATATGCATGTCACATGAATTTCAAACTTTTCCAAATGGATGTTAAAAATGCATTTTTGAATTGTCTTATTAAAAAGGAAGTTTTTGTTGAACAACCAACGGGTTTTGAATCTCATATCTTTCCAAATCATGTTTTTAAATTGAATAAAGCCTTGTATGGTTTTAAAACAAGCTCCAAGAGCTTCGTATAAAAGACTTAGTTTATTTCTCTTGCAAAATAATTTTGAAAAGGGAAAGATTAACACAACCTTATTTATTAAAAGGCACAATCATGATACACTCATTGTGCAAATGTATGTTGATGATATCATATTTGTGCTACTATGTAAGGATTTTGTTAAGTGTATGACTAAGAAATTTGAGAAAAGCATGATAGGAGAGCTCAAATTCTTTCTTGCCCTATAAATCAAGCAAATCAAAGAAAGGATTTTCAACCAAGCTAAGTACACAAAGGCTATACTCAAGAAATTTGGCATGGAAAGATGCAAAATAGTAAAGACACCAATGAGTGCTACCATCAAACTAGACAAGGATGAATCAGGTAAGTTCGTTGATAAAAAGAGATATCGAGGTATGATTGATTCTCTACTCTATCTTACTACTTCTAAACCTGATATCATGATTAGTGTATGCATGTGTGCTAGATTTTAATTTTTTCCTAAAAAATCGCATTTTAATGTTGTTAAAAGGATTTTTAAATATTTACATAGCACATTGCATTTAGATTTATGGTATCTTAGAGATTCATCATTTAGCCTTATAGGTTATTCAGATGCAAATTATGCCGGTACTTTTTTAGATAGACAAAACACTTTTGGAACTTATTAATTTATAGGAGAAATGTTTAGTATATTGGTTTAGTAAAAAACAAGTTTTTGTGGCCTTATCCACTGCCAAAGCAAAATATATGGCTACGAGTTATTGTTGCACAGAAGTTCTTTGCATGAAACAACAATTAAAGGATTATGGCAAAGTTTTTTATTACATCTCCATCAAATGTGACAACACTAGTGCAATAAATCCTTTAAGGAATCTCATCCAACACTCTAGGAGTAAACATATAGACATTAGGCATCATTTTCTTAGAGATTATGTTCAAAATGGTGATGTAGTGTTGAAATTTATTGACATTGACCATCAACTTGCAGATATTTTCACAAAACCTTTCAATGAAGAAATGATGAACTTCATTAAAAGATAGCTAGGAATGTTTGATGGAAGCTCTCTAGAGTGAAAATTGGATCTTTAAGAATAGTCTTTGTTTGGTGCATTGTTTTGAATGACTATTTATTATATTTATTAAATGTGTAGTATACTTCATTGGATGTCTTAACTCTTTATGCAAGTGTGTCTCTCTATGCTAATTTGGATGAATTAAGCATCAATATATTAAGTGAATCACAAATTAGATGGTAAAATCTTATCTTTTCATGTTTACTTTTCTTCTCTTGTAATTTGTGGTCGCTACTTTTTGTTTCACGGATGCGATTTATAGGTACTTGTCAATTCGTCTGTCACCTATCATTTCAATATCATTATTTTCATTCTCCACTGTGAATTATTTCAAAATTCAAAAGTTTTAACCATTGAAATCATTGGTTTTCGAGGATTTTCTATCTATTACTCATATATTTTGTAATTAGTGGTCGCAACTTGCAGTTTGCAGTCACAAATTTGAGTAACTACCAAGCATTAACTGATTTAACTGCCAACTGATGGCACCCCTTATTTAAATGCAAATTTGATTATTTGTTACCATTTTTACACCTTTTCTTGGCATATATAAACCTTTGTAACAGTATTTTAACTCACATTTGCAAGATTACTTCTCTTTATTCTTACACCTGAAACCTTTTTCAAATCCTTTCTTAACTCCAATGGCTCCCAAGAAAGCTTTCAGAGCAGAAAAAAGGAAGGGCATAGCCTAACCCTCTGGTCCTCTTGTTTTTCACATGATGAAAGGGATCACTAAGGAAGAAAAGGACTGTTACAAAGTCAATTCTTTAAAAATCATCCAATCAAATAAGATTCCCTTAACCTTTCTCCTTGAATCACATGGAATTAAGGATGAAATCTATGCCTACCTCTTTAATCTAGGTTGGAATGAGTTCATCTTTCGAGACGAGCCCGGTTATAAAGAAATAATACAGAAATTCATGTGCATGGTGACCTTAAGTCTAAGAGCAAAATCGCGAGCAAGTTAGTATGGGTTGATATTTAGGGCTTTGGGGGATCCTTTTTTTTTTTTTTTTGTTACTTTTGAACAACTCTCCAATCTCTTTAATCTTCAAGTAGGTGATGACATTCCTTTCATCATCTTCACACTTGATATTATCTACTCTGAGTTTTGGTCTGAAATTTCTATCGAGACCAAACACGACCTTAAACCCTCCCTAGCCAAATATATCTGAACCCTTCCCAAATTGCTTTTTCATTATATAATAACCTTCTCTATCAATGCAAGAGGTGATGGAAATGAGAAGGTCTCTCAAAAAGACCTAGCCTTTCTCTTCTGCTTAACTAAGAATAAACCTATCCAAATCGGTCGATACCTTATGGATCAACTGATTCACATAAGTACTAAAAAGTCAATTTCTTCTACCCTTTCATGTAACTGCTATATATCATTATGTGGGTGGACTCAATAAGGAAAAAAAAATTCCTCACCAAAAAGTATTTGCCATCCCACAACTTTCTACACTTGCCTTACCTTATAAATGTCAAGGCCATACATCTTGATTCCTACACATATACCTTAGGTTCATTCGGGGCTAAGAAGCTAAAAATTTTCAAGCCTAAAAAAAAAAAAAGAGGCTAGTCAGTGAAGAGTGTGTTAAATCCATTCCACCTCTCTAACCTAAGCCCAAAACCAAATCCTCTACAATCTCTCTCTCCTCAATCAACAAGAAACTAGACAAGGTTATAAAGATGATCAAGAAAAGATTTCTTCTACTCTCCCACCTCCATAGTGATTTGGTGGATCTTCGAAAAAAAGTGGGTGCTACTCCTTGCCACCTCGCTGATTTTGAAGATTGGGTAGATAGTCCTGAAAAAGAGGATGATCAAGAGTTGAGAAATGTGATGAAGCTCAAAGTGAAGGAGCAAATAAAGAAATTGATGACTCCAAATATGATGATAGTTCTCCAACATTCTAGCTTTTTTTCCTTAAGCTTTTAGTGTTTTCTTAAGTACTAGATCCCATAGTTCTTAATAAATAAAAGTATTGTTACAATTATTGCTTTTCATCCTGTGTGATTGCTCTATACATGTTTCATATACTGAGTTATTCTATGTGATTGTTCGATCTCAATTTATGCTTCATACATTTGACAACCATGCACCTTTACTTTAATGTTTTAACTATACTTCTTTTTTTTTTTATCTTGCCAAAGGGGGAGAGAAATAGTATTAAAAGAATGTTCATGATATATCATAAGGGAAGTATAAGTTGAGGGGGAGCAATAGGAGTAATATAATTCAAATTTATAAATTTTTGACAAACTTATTTGATAAAAAAGTCTTTTTTTTGTTTAAAATCATTAACCATCTGAACTTCACACTCATGCAATTCATTTTCCTTAAGTAAAATCAATCTAAGTTGTCAAAATCAAAAAATGGGAGATTGTTGGACTAAGTTGGTCAAACCTAAGTCAAAGGTCTCTTTTGATCTTGATAATGAAGATTGATATGTACTAATTTCTTATTTAAGTGTTGTTTTTATAGTTTTTAAGTTAGGTTTACATTAACAGTTGGATGGAAGTGTACATCTCTAGCTTTAATCAAGACATCCAAATTTGCGGCCAGGATCCTCTAAATCACAACCGCAACCTTACAATGAGGATGGATGAACTTGGGCTAGATGAATTCGAGGAGGAAATCACAGCTGCGATCCAGTCGATGGAGACTTGAATAACACACAAATAGATTTGCAATGGTATTCGCATCCAGAGTCGCAATCGCTAATTTCATTACTTAAAGGAGGGAATTGAGTCTGCAACCATAACACGCCAAATGTCCAAGGTAACCGTTGAAATATCAAAATTCGCGAAGGCGAAGCACCTCTCATGACCGCAACCTAAGAGGGTGTTTTCTCCTTACCAAACAGAAGGATTCGCAGTCCCTTTTAAGCCCAAGAAAGATCTCAATCGCGATCAAACTTTTCATTGATTAGTTAAACACAACGGCTATATTTCTTGGAGCACCAATGGCACAAAGACACGTGGACCAGCCGTTAGACACAAAATGGGGTTCTCTACTGTCATTTCAGTCTTCCTAGTGCTAATTAAAAAATCGCTACTTTGAAATGCCAATCACGATCGCAACTTCTGTTTGACAGGCATTTAATGCAAAATTTGTTTAGCTTACCTTAGAGATTTGAGCATAGTTTGTTAGTAACATCTCTTTGGTAGTTTTTGCCTATAAATACCCCAATAAACAAATATGAATGCAAGAGAATTTCACTAATTGTAGCCAAACTCTTGTTAATTTGCTTCATAACTTCTTATTCTCTGATTGTGAGTTTTTATTGTTAGGTGTAAACATTAAACACTATTGTAATTGGGTTGAGAGTTAGTCTAGCTATCAAAACTCTTGCAATAGGTTAAAGTGTGAACCTGTGTAAAACACTTGAGTGAGGTTTTGTGTGAGCCTTGAAACACAAATTGTAGGGTTATGTGTGAGCCATAAAACATGTTATACAAGTTCAGTGTGAGCTTAGAAATACCATTTTAAATTGAGTGAAATACCTAATTGCGAAGAATTGGGGAGAGGACGTAGGATTTGTTAATACCCAAACCACTATAAATATCTTGTGTTCATTGTTTTTACTTTTTCTCCATTCTCTAAACACCTCACCTTCCCTCCAAATTTTTTAGTTTGCCACCAATCTAACCCCCCTTCTTGGTTCTTAAGGGCTAATAGTCTCATATACCATCGAGCCCCTGATGCCTATATGTAGTGGTACAGTCACAAGATTCTAGCTTAATAAGGTATTATACTCTATCATCTAGCAACAATTGTTCACCAAGCACGAAACTGATCTCTTCACTCATAGTATAACTCTGTTAGGAATATAGAAGTTGATTCAGTATAGTTGTCTTTGATTTTTATATTTTATCTATAGTAATTATGCTGCATTTTTGCATTTACTACACACACCACACATATAAATTGTCCTAATTACCAAGTGCTACCATTGGTGTAATACCTAAGTTTCACTCGTTCTTAAGAGAACACCCGTGTGAAACACCACTCGCAAGCCTTGTACCTTTAGGTATATTAAAAAGGTTGCCTTGGCCCTAGCTTGTGGGAGCCATCTTCATTAGCAAAACCCAGCCAAAACCCATATAGTCGCCTTAGACACATGGATAGGATAACCCTTGATTTGTGTGCTATTTATGGATGGTTTGAACTTGAAAAAAAAATTCAAGGATATGATTTATGTCTTGAATATACTTGTGTGAAAAATTGGTACCCTTACTGGGAAATATGTGTGTTCTTGACATGAATTGTATTCCTCAAATATGAAGGTTTGCCATTGTCGATGGTTACCTACATGAGAGATTGAACATGTAAATTTGGCCACGCACTGATGGTGGCTAAATGAACCAAATGTCTTAGGAAAAAGCCTTAAAACCAACATGTATGGGTGTATAAAGGAGGAAGGTTTACATAAGTTTGCTTTTGCCAATTCAGCTCAAATGTAGGCATTCAAGCGTACATGCATCATGTTCTAACCTCTTTATACAGCCATCATATATCTTAAAACCTTCTTTAATGTAAGAGCAAATGAGGAGGAGGCTAACTTGAAAGAGTCTCGAGACAAGCTTCAAACAAAACTATAGATCAACCATAAGTGATATAAATGAATAGTCTAATGCTTTGAACTAAATGAAGGAAGAAATGAAGGAAATGATGGAATCCATGATGAGACAGATGGGAAAATGATTGGAATAGTGAATAGGAGGATTGATCTCCTAGAAAATAGTGACAACGGGAAATCGTTCGCACATCTTGAACCACTAACACCTTCACACCCAAATATGTTCACCTTCTCAACCCAAAACATCCCATGAGATGACACCACACCACAGAACCAAACAGTACCTAATCCATCACCTTAACCTATATCACATCCCCCACCAAATTTAGCTACGCTACCTCATGTACCTACCATATAGATAGATGATGATGACTTTTATGATATGGAGGACTATGAATGTCAAAAGGCAACTAAGGATAAGATGGTTCAAAAAGCTATTGGGGTTTTCACCAACAATCAAAAGGTAATGGCTAATATGGCTAAACAGATAGATAAGCTCCAGAAACTATTGGGATCCGAGGGGATGGGTGAAAAGGAAGACTTAGAGGACTTATCTTTATCTGACAGGGTCGAACTTCCATTGAAGTTTAAAATGCTAGACTTAGTTAGGTTTAATGGAACCTAGGATCCTACAATTCATTTGAAGCAATGTGTCATAACCATGAAGGCCATTAGGCTATCCCCTGTATTGATTGTCAAATACTTTGGTTTGTCCTTAGAAGGATGTCTGGTGAAGTGGCACCATAACTAGCCGAAGACAATCCGAGAAATTGGAAAAAGTTGGTCAAAACTTTTAAAAGCAATTACTTATACAATGTGCATATGGATATGACTCTAAAGAACCTAGAGGCCACTAAACAAAAACCTAATGAGTCATTTTTTAATTATCTGAAGAGATGGAAAGAGTTGGTGGGATAGATGAAAAATAGACCAGATGAAAAGGACTAGGTCAGAATCATTGTGAGGGGTGTTTTTCCATCAATCAATAATCGACTCAGCCTTTACAAAATTTAAAGATGTGTTGAATTCTATGGATGCAAGAAGAAGAGGTTGAGCTTGAAATTCAAAAGTCTTATAAGAGGAGGACCTAGAGTGGCTAAGGTAGTTATCAATTGCAGCCTGAGAATCCAAAATTGTCGATGTCACTGTTATGAAATTGCTAGAAAACTTATGAAATTGGATTTTTTTTTTATGGCTCAATGAGGCATTAGATTTTTTTATTTATGTTATTTTTAGCTTGATGTTAAATGTGATAAATGAAATTATTGGGAGATTCATAAAAATAAAAATCTACTTTTTATTAAACAACAAACACGCCTATGGCACAAAAAACATAACTAGTACATCATCTTTAAGCTTCACACTAACACAACAAGGGCCATCACAATAAACATGTGGCCTATGTCACAAGCAAAAACTAGTTACAATAAGCTTAGTCTTCAGCATTACGTCCACGAGAGGAATTTCCTTCTCCTCTCTTCCTCTATAAAACCTGTTCGTGAAATTTACAAGTAGTTGTATATCTTTTAAAGGGATCTAATATTTCTTCATGGATGGACCCATTTATTATAGTTCTCATTGGTTATGACACTAGCAGAAGGACCTTCAATGTTGTAAATACATTATTGTGGCCTTATATTCAAAACTTTATCTAAAAACTCATTGAGTGACTGAGCCACCACCAAATTGCAATGGAAATTCCAAAGTCCTTTGTTACATACCATACTGATAGTGTAGGTGATTCAAAAAGTAGTATGATGCTATGCAAAGGCTTGGGAAAGCAACGTTAATTTTATATGTTTGCAAGGTAATGTGAGTCAAGCTCCACCAATGACTCATCCATCTGATGTCAAAATCAACCACATTTGTGAACTAGTCTAACCATGAATATTCATTAGCAACATTATCAACATATTTTATGGGATTGGTAATGACAGGGCTCGTATCTAGAAGGACTTACACTTAGAGGAGCCAATAAGCACAGCTTCTCTTGTAACCATATCTACATGAGAAAAGAGAATATGAGAATGACAAATTTAAAGAAAAATGAAGAAGGGAAAGAGTTATCTCACTACCTGTAGCATTAGAGGACTTCCTACGAACACAACACTTTTACCTTTCTGAACCTGATCCAAGCCAACCATAGTCTCAGCCAGAATTATGGGAATAGGCATTGTCCCCTCCTCCATCTCCTTTATCACCCAAAGCAACTAAAAATCTACTTGGCAACTCTTAGTCACTAGTAAAAACTATGCTAATAAGCAGCAATTGAGTATCTTGTACCACAAAGTAGTGGGTTTGTCTCTTATTTCACATACTTCGATCAAATTCTTCATCAAGATCTCTCCATCATTTATAATGAACTTAACATCCTTACGAGCATGTCAAATAAAGGCCTCATTTTTCTGACGGTTAGATACTTAATTGCAGGCAAGGCAGGCTGATCGACAATAGTAGTAGTTCCCCTAACAGTGCATTAATTCTTTATAAAGGGGGTATAACTCCTATCTTGAGAAATGAAAAACATGGTCATACAGATCTCAAAATGACACAACACCTTAGAGTAATAAGAAATCAAAAGGGATATTGGTAAGGTACTTTAGGGCTTTTAAGCCAGACCAGCTCATGGTTAGTCATTACTGTTGAAAAATGGTCCTTAAGAGCCATATGTTAAGCCTTTAGGTTGCTTCGACCATGATAAAGTATTAGAGAGCAACGAGTGTTAAGAGTTCTTTTAGTTCTAATTGGGAGTGTGTCTTGGTAATGTGAGAATCACATAATGGGCAAAGGATTATAAATGAGTAAAAGAAGTTGACATGTCATAATAATTAGCTATGCATGTGAGACAAGTGGTGAATGGTTGTATAGGAAAGAAAAAAGAAGCTGACACGTCGCAATAATTATTTATGCATGTGAGATAAGTGGCAAATGACGTGTATAGGAAAGAGAAGAGAAGCTGACATGTCATAATTGTTTATGCATGTGAGACAAGTGGCAAATGAGATGTACAGGAAAGAGAGAAGAGGTTGACACATCACAATAATTGTTCCTACATGCATGACAAATGGCAGATGAGCTATATAAAAAGGAGGAAAGAAGGTTGACGCATTGCAATGATCAATTCTGCATGTAAGAGAGGTGGAAGGAAAGACATACAAGTAGAATAAAGGAGACAGATGTGTGTGGAAGTGTTCTTACATGTAAAATACATGGCAAGGAAAAATGAGCTCCTTGACGATGACTTTCTACGAATCTACCCCTAACTTAGCAGCCCACTTTTGCGACGTAATGGATGAAGATGATTTAGGATTAGGGACTTGCATTTAATGTCATACATATATATTCATTTTTAGTTATTTACGATATAACTAAAAAGAAAACAAGTCACAATAGATACTTACAAAAAGAAGTAAAAACCATAAATATTATATATCACAATATATTATTCAAATAATAATAATAATTCAATTAAAACATTTTGCTATACCAAACATGTACATCACGCACGTATAAAACTAGTTATTAATCTACATAATTCAATATGCAGATGTCTAGCGATTTCACACTCTATCTCAAATATCTTTTGACTCTAGTTACTTATGTTTCAGTCTTAGACAGTTGCTTGCAAACCTATTTTTGACCTTTAGATTTTGTATGCATGATATCTATTCTATTTTTTATGGTGGATAAAAATTGTTAAGTTTGATATTTGCTAACCCTTTGGAGAGAATGTGCCATTTTATATTATAGGAAAGAGTATGGATCTCGAATATATCAAGCCAAATCATTAATTATATTAAAAATATTTTTAAATTAAAAAACTAAAAATATATGAAAAATAATTGAATCAATCTAAATTAGATTAGTAATTTAGGATGAATAATGGTTATTAATCTTTATTTGATATGAATAATAGAACCTATCCATATCAACCTGAATCATTATCTATAACTGATGTGTGTAAATTAAAGGTGATAATTTTTTATCCAATTTAAAAAGCTAATCTAAACTCATCGAAAAAAAGTGACTTAAACTTAGAGAAATTTGAATGACCCATACCCAAAATAATCTAAAATTTTTAGATTTGATTAAGATGGGTTAGGATCAATACAACAAGTCGGGTCAAGATTGATCCACGTGGATATGACATGACTCAATTGATCCAATAATAATATTAAAAAATAAATTTTATTATTAAATATAATAATTAAATTAAAAAAGAAATTTATTTTGAAAATAATTAGATTATTTAATTAAATTCAAATTTAAATTCAAGTTCAATTTTATTTTTATTTTATTTAAAATGTAGTAATATTCTTTTGTATTTTTTTTAATAAGCTTAGTTTAATTTTATTTTTTCTTTTCATGTACCTAAATTATAATTTCTTATTTATTATGGTAAATTATTTTGTTAGAATAAAAATTATTTATTGTAATAAAATAGTTTTATCATAATTTTAATAATTTAATATAGTGATAAAAACATTATTATAATAATATTATTTTTCTTATATGTAATTTGATAACATTAAAAATTTAGCATCAAATATTATGGTAAAATATTATGAAAAAGTGTTTATCTTATATACTCATTTATTATGATAAAAATTTCTGATATAAAAAAATTTATTACAAGTTTACAAATTCCTAATTATAATTATGATCAATTTGATTTTTATCACGATGAAATCATATATTAAGATAATATTAATTTATTAAATAAATTGTTATCATAAACTTTTATTATAATACATAAAAGTTTTTGTGGTGAATGATTTTTTGTTAATTAGTTTAATTATGATATATAATTTGAATATAATTTTATATAAATTTAATTCAATTGCACATTTTTTAATTATAGTCATTTGATTAAAAATTAAATTATATTTTTAAGAGTAAAATAAAATAAAATAATAAAGTTATGTCTGTGTAAAGTTTATTTGATTAAAAATAATTTTTAAAAATTTATTATTTTCTTAATAAATTACGAAAAGTATTACGTAAGTAATAAAAAATCTAAATGGATATTTAAAAATTAAAAAAATAAATAACAAATGACTCAAGACCGATTGAAATATTATTTTTAAGAGTAAAATCAAAATTCAACCCAAAGTCAGTTATGCATGTAAACTTGAGAGGCAATCTAAACTTGCTTGAAATCCAAAAATAACTCGATTTGAAAACAACCCAATTCAAAATAAATTGATCTTGCCTGTTTGCCACTTATAATAAAAATTTATAGTATAATTTTATTAATATAAATTTATTATATAATTATTCATATTATAAAATATATGGAATGAAATATTAGAAACTCTTCTTTTTTAATAAATTTAATTTTTTAAAAACGCTATCTAAATATTTGAATACCCGATTTGAACCCGATCAATTTGTTAGTCTCTAACATTTGAATTAAATTGATCTGAAATTGGTTAAATATGGAGTGGATATTTCTTCATCTCAATTTGATATTGATTCATTTAATTTTTAAGTATCTGATTTTTAGTCTAATTTTAAATAATTGATCCAGAATGGAATAGATGATCCCAATAGACACTTCATTCAAATGCTCAATACGTAATTAAATGAAGGTCTAATGATAGTTTAAATTAATATTTTGCACGTGTGTCATTCTAACTCATACTTTAAAAAAATATCAAAATAAGTTAAAATCATAAAATTGAGTGCAATGTTAGTTCAACTCGTGTTTTAGTCAAATCAATAATTTAGTAATAAACTAGAATAATGAAATACATAAACATAAAAAAAATATACCAATCAAATTATATCAGCTTTTAATATAAAATTTTGTTAAAAATTACATCACAAATATATAAGTTAGACTAATGTTACACTGAATTTCATAATTTTAATATATTTTGATAATTTTTAAAATTTAAATCAGAATTATAGGGATATGTAAAAATTTAAATTTAAATTACTATTAGATTGGTTGAATTCAAGAGAAAAAATGGGGTTAATGCGTGAACTAAGATTAATAATATTTTGCGGGTCGCACATTTATACTTAGGAAATTTCATTCGACTTGCATCAATAAACAAACGGAAAAGAAAAACTGACCGAGAAACATGAATTGATGGATGACAAGAAGTAGTCTGTGTTTGTTACCAATTTTCAACAGGAGCAGTACATGTTTACAATTTTCGACTGGTCGGTGTGTTTAAATCTTAAATGTTGTTACAAAAAAGTCCACAAGGCCAATTGAAATGTAAGCTTTACATTTATTATTTTTTTAATAAGTCAAAATATTGCATAATTAATAAAAATTTTAAATAAATATTTTAAAATTTTAAAAATTAAATAATAAATAATCTAATTCAATTCGAAATATTATTTTTAAGAGTAAAATTAAAATTCTATCTAAAATCTTATACATATACAAACACAATAGGTGATCCAAATATATTTAAAACCTGAAAATGACTTGACTTATAATTGATCTAATCTAAAATAATTTGATCTGATCTATTTATCATTTCTAATATAAATTTATTGGATAATTCTATCAACATAATTTTTCTATATAATTATTAATATTATAAGATATACAAAATGAAATATTAAAAACTCTTTTTTGTAAATTTAATTATTTAAAAATGATATATTTGAATACCATATTTGAACAGAATCAATTTATTAATTTCAAATATTTAAATAGAATTGATCTGAAAATCAATTTAACACGGAAATGATATTTCTTCGTCTCAATCTAATATTAGTTCATTTAATTTTAAAATATTTGATTTTTCATTTGATTTCAAATAATTGTAAACAATTAATCCAGAGTCCAATTCGATCATTCCAGACTATTGCTATTTAGCAGTTCGTCAAAATGTTCAATAACAAAGTAAATGTCATTAAATGAAAGAAGGTACATTCGTTCGACCCGAGAAAATTTGAAGTACATGCGTGGACTTGGACTAAAAATGTTTTGCGTGTTGCACATTTATACTTTGGGAACTTTAGCTCAGCCTACATCAATAAACAAAGAGAAAACTTTTTCAAAAAAAAAAAAAAGAAAAAGTAGGGCCAGTGAGATTAATTTGATTAAGATGAATGTGGGTAAATAGGTAATTTTAACATAAAATTGGATGTATATTGACTTTTAATGGAATTTAAAATTTTTTATTTAAAATTTAAAATTTAAAATTATAATTTCGTGTACAGATCATTTATTATATTTAGAGTTATTATATTTTTAATTATAATATTAATTACTTTTTTATTAATATATTAATTTATTTCTTTAAAAAAATTGATATCTTCTACTTATTTTTTTTTTCCGTTCTATTTACTCTTCATGCAAATGCACTATCCATAACATAATAATTTCTTGAATGAATTCTATTTTTTTTCATATTATACATCTTATTATCATTGAAATGAATGATCCTCAATAATAAGAAAATAAAAAGAGAAAAAATTTTATTTTATATTTAAAGTTATTGAATCTGAAATTTATAATTTATGACATACATGTGTACTTAAAATAATCGGTGTTGTAAGAATATCTACAAGTTATATAATTCAAAAAATAAAACTAATGAAATTTACAATAATCATTTGTCTTTGAAGGAAAAAGAAAGATCTTCAAAATTCATTTAATCTATCAAGAAAATTGAACACCAATATATAGAGAAAATTAATAAAATGAATGTTGAATAGATATTATTTACCAAATCAAAATTAATTTCGTAATAAATCATTATTAAAAAACACTAAATTATTATTAAAAACACACAAAATCAAAATAGATTTTATAATAAAGTATATGAAACTGATTAAATTATTAAAAAACGCTAAAGATTATAATAATCTTTAATTTTATATACTTATTAGAATTAGCATAAGATTAGAATAATCTTTAATTTTACATACTTATCAGAATTAGCATTCTTAAAATTATTAGAATTTGTTTAATAAACACTAAAATTAAAAAAATCTCTTATTTCATATACTTATTAGAATTCTTAAAATTATTAGAATTCTTTTAATAAATATCAAAATTGGAAAAGTTTTCAATTTCATATAATTGTTGTAATTTCTTTGTGACCCAACAATAATTCTATCATACTTACGATTTTCTAATCGATTAACTTCTTAAAAAATACTAAACATTAGAAAAATCTTTGATTTCATACACTTATTATTATTTATAAAACTATTAGAATTTTCTTTAAAAATTAGAAAAATCATTGATTTTATGTAATTATTATATTTTCTTCAATATTGGATAATAATTCCATTATATTGCTACTCTTGATACCCTAATCAACTAACTTCTTGAAAAACACTAAAAATTAGAATTTTCTTTGATTTTGTATGCTTATTCAAATTTTAAAATTATTAGAATTTTCTTAAAAAACACTAAAAATTAGAAAAATCTCTGATTTCATATAATTATTACAAGACGAAACAATAACTGTATGGAATTGATACTCATGATACCCTATTCGCTCACTAAAAATTAGAAAAATCTTTAATTTTGTATACTTATTAGAATTATTAAAATTATTAGAATTTTCTTAATAAGCACTAAAAAATATAAAAATCTATCATTTCGGATACTTATTAGAATTCTTAAAATTATTTTATTGGATTGATACTTAAAAATTTGTATAATTTTTGAAATCTTAAAATTATTAGAATTTTTTTAAATATACACTTAAAATTAAAAAAAAAATCTCTAATTTTGTATAATCAATATATTTATTAATAGATTTCTTAAAGTTATTATACTTTTCTGAATAAATAAAAAATTTAAAAAATCTCCAATTTTGTATAATTATTATAATTTTCTTCACAATTAGAATAAATTATATCATATTAATAAAATTGTCCTAATCGCTTAAATTATTAGAAAAACACTTTAAGAATATGAAAAATATCCAAATTCGTATAATTTTTGAATTCTTAACATTATTAATAAATACTAAAAATAAAAAAAAATCTTTGATTTCATATACTTATTATAATCCTTAAAATTATTATAATTTTCAATAGACTTAAAATTAAGAAAATCATCTATTTCATATAATTATTATAATTTTTTAATGATTAAAATTAAGAAAACCATCAATTTCATATAATTATTATAATTTTTTGTGACCGGATAAAATTATATTGCAAATTGCATAAATCATTAGAAAAACAAGAATATAAAAAAAAAAACTCTGAATTCATATAATTTTTTGAATTTCAAAAATTATAAGAATTTTCTTAATAAACACTAAAAATTTTATCAGATTCATAATCATGGCCTTAATCGAGTAAATTCATTAAAAAAACTAATGACTATTAAAATTTTCTTTATTTTAGAATTTTTAAAATTATTAGAATTTCTTAATCAACACTCAAAATTATAAAAATCTCCTATTTTATATAATAATAATAATAATTATTTTCTTTAAGATCTGACAAAAATTCTATCAAATTATTATTTGTGATACCCTAATTAATTAAATTCTTAAAAAATATTAAAGATTAAAAAAATCTTTGATTTAGTATACTTATTAGCATTATTAAAATTATTAGAATTTTCTTAATAAACACTAAGAATTATAAAAATCTCTCATTTTGTATACTTATTAGAATGCTTAAAATTATTTTATCATATTGACATTCGCAATACCCTAATCGCTTAAAGTATTAGAAAAATAATTTAACAATATGAGAGTCTCTAAATTCGTATAATTTTTGAAGTTTTAAAATTATTACAATTTTCTTAATATATACTTAAAATTAAACAAATATTGGATTTCATATAATTGTTAGAATTCTTAAAATTATTATAATTTTCTTAATATAATTATTAGAATATTTAAAATTATTAAAATTTTCTTAATAAACAAAAAAGTATAAAATCACTAATTTCATTTAATTATTATAATTTTCTTTGGGATTAGACAAAAGTTTATCAAATTGATAGTCACGATGCTCTAAACCACTTAAATTATTAAAAAAATACTTTAATAATATGAAAATCTTTAAATTCACATAATTTTTTAAATTCTTAAAATTATTAAAATTTTCTTAATAAACTCTAAAAATTAGAAAACATTCTGATTTTGTATACTTATTAGAATTCTTAAATTTATTAAAATTTTCTTAATCAACACTAAAAATTAGAAAAATCTCTGATTTTCTATAATTATTATAATTTTCTTTGACACCGAACAATAATTTCTATCGAATTGATACTTATAATGTCCTAAAAACTAAATTCTTAAAAAGAATGAAAGATTAGAAAATGTTTTGATTTCGTATATTTATTAGAATTCTTAAAATTATTAGAATTTTCTTAAAAACTCTGAAAATTAGAAAAACCTCTAATTTTATATACTTCGATTTTGTCTACTTATTCAAATTATTAGGATTTTCTATTGATTTTAATTTCAATATTCTTAAAAAAATAAATATTATTAATTATTGCTCATGAATAATAAAAATTAAAAATTGCGCAACAATAGAAGGAATTAACTTAAGAAAGGAAGAAATTCATGCAAAAAATAAGGAAACTAGTATAAGAAAGAAAATAATATTATATTTTCCTACAATATTTATAAGGATATTATTATTTTTGTTTGTGGATTGAGTCTCCATACCATTTTTGAAAAAGAAAAACAAAGGAAAAAGACAAGGGAGCGAGGGACATGAATTGTTGGATGATAAGAACCGACCAATGGGTTTGCTACCAATTTTCAACTCGAACAACACCTGTTTACATTTAGGCTTTGTGGACTTTTTTTTTTTTAACAACACTTAAAATTTAATTCTAACCAATTAAATTCATAAATAATAATAATAATAATAATAATAATAATAATAATAATAATAATATCAATTAAGGGACTATCTTAAAATCTCTATTCAAAATTCACATCTTAATTATATTTTTTATTACACAAATTAAATTGAGATTTGGTTCAATATTTATTTTCGCATACTACATGCATGACTTTATAATTCAACTCTTTGAATGGGCGAATGGAAGAAGGAGAGAGAAAAAGGAAATCAAGTCGAGGAGCAATGTTTTCTAAACCTAAGTACTTAGTGAATCGATCAGTTGATTAGTTTATCGTTTGATAGATTTAATCAATTTAATTGATCTAATTCAATTAATTTATAACAAAATAAATTTTAAAAAATTTTATTAAAATAATTGTAAAATTCTGAAAAATATCAAAAATATATAATTATAATAATTAAAAATAAATAATAATATCAAAAATTGAATTTAGTCAAACTGAATCAGATATTGATCTGATTTTCGATTTTATGATTCGATTGACGATTCAATCTGATTTTCAAAACATTAGTAAAGTGCCAAAAAAAAAAAAAAGAGCAAGAAAGGTGTGGAGAGGAAGAGGCAGGAGATGAAAATTCAATTCTTCCTATAATAACGATCCAAAATAAAAGTGGAATAAGAAAGTATGAAGATTGACCATTAACAAAACCTGATAAAGAAATCTCATCAAAATAAAGCTTTCAAATCTATGACGCAAAATTCAAGAAAAGAATCTTTAAGAAATAATTAAATTTACGTATTATTAAACTAAAAACTTCATAAAAAAAAGAGAGTTCTATATCAATAAATTTGGAAAAATAATTCATAAATATGAAAAAATAGTATTTATTTTAAAAAATAGGAAAATCATTCAAAAAAGTAATGAAAAAGGAAGGAAATGGCTATTATTGGACACGAAATTAAGTATTGGATTTCTTTTGGGCTGCTGTAAGATGAAAAAGAAGATGGTCTTTAATACTTTGACATGTTGGTATAGTAGTTTTTTTTTTTTTTTTATTGAGATGAGGTGATATCATAAGTTAATTTTTGTGTATGGTATTTTTAAACTTATTAATAGCATACCATTTAGATTAATATTAAAATTGTACCAAAACAAAATATTTCAGTCTTTGAACTGTAGTTGACAAGACAAAAACATGTTTATTTGCCATTGCATTTAGAGCATCTTTAACCCATTTTTGGTTTACATTTGTTTTACCTAAATCTTTAACTTTCTTGGATGTGATAATTAGCTTGATACCTTTGGGGCAATTGCAGGTCTTGCCTGCTTCTTTCAAATATATTAATTTTATAATATACTCCCCAAAACAATTTGGGATTATTGGATGAAGTTATTATACTGTAAAAGGTTTTGGTCATGAGTATAAGTTTTCAAGCTTTAGGTCAAAACAAAGCAAAGAAATCTAAGCTATGCAGTCTGCGGCCGGCATTTCCAATTGCTTCCAACTTCACAAATAAAACAAGATATCGCTGAAAAGCAGGGATGCACATTGGGCCAAGGACGACATTAGACTCCTCAAATTTTAAAAATTTCAAGAACCATTAGAATTTTAAAGAGTTTCTAGCACCTTTTCGAAATTTTATAAAAGTTAGAGAAGAAACCCTTAACACCTTAGAAAATTTTAGAAACCTTTTGAAATTTTAGAACAATTCAGAGACTCTCCTGAAATTTTAGAAAATTTCAGAGTCATTGTAACTCTTGAAACTTTTGAAAATTTTAGAAATCGCATTGAAATTTTAAAAAAATGTGAAATCCCCTTAAAATTTTAAAATATTTCAGAAAATCCCCTAATATTTTATACATAATAACAGTAATTTCAAAAAATATATTCTTTTAATAAAATTGATGGCCTTGTTATATTATTAATACTAATAAAATTTAATTTTTTAAAATTTTTAATCTATTCTATTCTTATATGTTATTAATCAATAATCAATGAGTTCCATTAAATCATGATATACTTTTTTTTAAAAAAAATTGTTTTTAAGTAAGTCTCAGTTCTTTTAATTAAGAAAACCAGTAAAATTTAAAATACAAATAATTTTCTCATCTGAGTATTGAGAATATCATTTACATAAACATTTTCAATTATTAGACCATTTTATTTATTTATGTTTTTTATTTCTTAAATTTTAAATATTATACTTTTCACAATTTTTTTAGTTAACTTTTTTAGTTAACAATAAGTAGATTAAATTTATTTAAATAATTCTATTTATTCATCATTATATATAGATTAATTTAGAATGTTATATTAATTTATATTTTAATATATTATTATCAGTTTAAAACTTTCAATTTATGTAACTTCAAATATATATAATTATTTGTGCATTATTGATTAGTTTGAACATTTTATTAATATGACTAATTTTTCAATATAAATATAGATTGATAAAAAAAATTGATAGATGGATGTTATTCAAAGAGAAGATCAAAATTTTTTTGTCAAAATTTTAAATCTCATGAAGAATTACTATAACAAAAAATAGAAATGCTCACCGTCATTCAATATTTCAAGATAAAATAAATAATAAAAATCATACAAAGTTAATTATCATTTCAAGTTAAATTAAATAATCAATTTTTTCTTTTTATTTTCTATTTTGGCTTCATCTCGTGCAAAGAGATCCGTCCATTACAACCACTAAATACTAGTATTAGTAGTATTATTTATATTTGAAATTTTAATATTTTTAATTAATAGATACATTTTTTAATTTTTCATTTTCATTTTCATCATAAACATTGAACAGAGTTTTTTTATTTTTTCGATGGACAATCCACCCATTTGCAACATCTATGGGCAAACTAGTCCTGTTTTCTTCCTGTTACATTGAAATATTAAATTATCACAACAATAGGAGACTTATAACAAGTCTCCCCTTCACAACTACTCATTCCACTTTTTCCAGCAGAATTGCTTGACGATACTCTTCGGCAGGATCAGGCAAGCATAGCCATAGCAACCAGCAAAGCAAGTACAAGACGTCTATCAACAATCTTTTGGTGCAACTTACTATAAGAATTGGGCATTGCTCCTAACCTTAACATCAAGAGAAAAGGTGATGCCACATAAGAGAGAACGACCATACAAATCAAACAAATCTTGTGCCTTGGTATGAGACTAGCAAAGAGTACTGCAACCCACAAAATATTTGAACAGGACAATGCATATTGGCCCAAGTTTCTGATCATTTGGAGACTTGAACTTGAACCTCTTGATTTGTCCCCGGAATGAGCCTTGGAGGCGGATGCTCCAGTGGTGTTAGGCCCCTGACTTTCACCATAACCACCCATTTGTTGGTTTAGAGGTATATATGAAGCCTGAAAAGTAACGAACTAAATGCACCAAAGTGAATCAATATGTGCTCTCGTTAAAGCCTCTCAAGTAAATTAGGATTTTGAATGAATTATTAGGTACTATATATAATGTTACCATACTATTCGATTAAAGCTGAGAAGAAGACTTTGTTTGTTGTAGTCAATTAATCTCTAGGTGTGAAATAAACGTTGAACTACCAGAAAATTGCCCCTTTAATTTTGTATTTTGATTTTTTAGCACTAGAAAACTTCCACTTACCAAAATTCAACTTCAAATTTAACTCTGGACCAAGGTCAGGGGGAAAAAAACAATTATTTTTCTTCTTGTATGGCCCTATGATTTAAATCTTATCAATTTTGATCAACCATTATCTTCAAATGATTCACTTCAAAGTCATCTATCTACAAAAGAACCAAATTGGGTTCTATAAGCGAAAGGACTTAAAAAGTACAATTATTTTGTCGTCTAATACATCTAAATTGTGCCTAATCTTTTTTTTTTTTTTGGTCAAGATTTGAACTTCGTGATTTTTTAAATATTTAATTTATTATTATTAAATATATTAATATTAAAATATTCATAGAGTAATATTAATATGTTAATATTAACAATACAATAGATAATAATATCGATATTTAATTAATAATATTAATCACATTATTTATTTTAATATCAATAATATTATTGATAATATTTATATTTAATTATTTAATATTGATATAATAATAATATATTAATACAATTAATATTATTAATTTAGCGAGCTAGCCAATGAGTTGTTATATAAGTATATATAAAAGCATTATAAATGTGTAAGTCTCTTAAATTAATAAAAATTTTAGCACGTCCATTAATGATTTGTTATATAATTATATATGAAGATAAGTATAAACTCTTTTTACTCTAACTAGTTAATCCAGTGGTAAGATTAAATTATTTAAAAGTGAATATCAAAATTCAAATCTCACTAATGTAAATTCTTCTACTTAATATTAAAAAAAGAAACATCTATCTATTCTAAAAAAATATAGACCGCTTGGATTCCTCAAAAAAATATAAACTACTATTACATAAGCAAACAACAATTTTATTTACTTTATAAATAAAACATAAAAATGAGAAAGTAATCAATATATATATATATAATTAATTTTAGTTTCATATTTAATTTTAGATGAATAATTATTATTTATTAATTAATTATTTAGTTTTGATATTTATTAAATTAATTATTTAATACATAAATAATTAGAATTTTCATATAAATTATCTAGTTAAAAATAATTGTAAATAAAAATAAAAATATTAAAAATTATAAAATAAACAGCTAAATATATAAAATTAAACGAATATTTCCATATATTATCTATTTTAAAAATAAAAATTATTTATTTTATTGCATATTTTACATGAATATTTATTTATTAATATTTTTAAATATATTAAATATTTATTGAATTATAGCTACAAAAAACGTGAATTATCGACTAGTCTTTTATAAGAGCATGAATGAATGAAAAATTATATAAGGAGGAATAAGTAAAATAAAAAGATTATTAAAAAAGAAAAAAGATAGAGACGGAGAGAGAGAGAGAGAATTAATGCCGAGAAACGTGGGAAAATTAGAGGTTGGCTAGATCGGTGAGTATGGTTTACTCGGGGCCGTATTTAACGTGTGTGACTCGCTCCTCCCAGTCATGTCGTCAACAATATTTGCTTTACATATCATCTATTCCAGTTCATCATCATTATATTTTTTTTATTTTTTAAAAATTTTAAAATTCTTTATTTACTATTATTATTATATATTAATAATAATTAAAATTCAAATAATTATAAAATATTTAATATTTATATTAAATTAATTATATCAATTTAATTAGCTTTCAATATTAAATATATTATATATTAAAAATTGAATACTTAACTAAGTCATAATAAATAATATAAGAAAAGTGTTTAGGTTAATTTTTCAAATCACTCATTTTTAAAAAAAATTATAAATATTATTTTACTTTTCACAATAATTTTTATTTACACTAAATTAATATTTCTAATTTTATGAAAATAAGACTGTTAGATAAATTCATAGAAGCTAATAATTTAATTTTAATTCTACAGTTTTTTAAAAGATTTTATAAATATTTTTTTTCTCACATATGTATTATAGAAAATATATTTCGCACAAAATATTTTTTAATATTAAATATATTATATATTAAAAATTGAATACTTAACTACACAATAATAAATAATATAAAAAAAGCGTTTAGGTTAATTTTTTAAACCAGTCATTTTTTAAAAAAATTATAAATATTATTTTACTTTTCAAAATAATTTTTATCTACACTAAATTAATATTCCTAATTTTATGAAAATAAGACTGTTAGATAAATTCATAGAAGCTAATAATTTAATATTAATTCTACAAATTTTTAAAAGATTTTGTAAATATTTTTTCTCACATATGTATTATAGAAAATATATTTCATGCAAAATATTTTTTAAAATTTTTTAGAATTTTAATTTTTTAATTTTTATTATATTAATGACAAGTAAGATTAAAGTAATTATAAAATATTTCATATTTCATATTTAAGCATAAAATCAATTACAATAATTTAATTAATTTTTGACATTCAAATACATCATATATTGAATTTTTTTAGCAGATGTATTGAAAGTTGAATAGTTAAGTTTGATTATATATAATAAATAATATAGAAAAACATTTAGGTAATTTTTTAAAATCACTTATTTTAAAAATATTCTATAATATTATTTTATTTTAAAATAATTTTTATTTACAGGAAATTTATATTTATAATTTCATAAAAATAAGAGAGTTCGATAAATTTATAGAAATTAATAATGTTTAATTTTAATTCTATTAGTTTTAAAATGCTTCTATAAATATTTTTTTATTTTGACATATATATATATAGAAAAATATGTTGTGCATGAAGCGTAGAAATACAATTAGTTTATTTAAATTTTGTATAGAGATTTTTTAGGTAGAAAGAAAAGTTAATGAGGGTAATGGAAAGCTATAAAATAGAATATGAATGAAAGTTAATTACTTCATTTTATTTGGAGATTTTTTTTTTTTTTTTTTGAGAAAGATAATTTTGTATTAGAATTTGGCAACAAAGAAGCACATTCCAATAAAAAGCATCATTAGAAAATCTTGCTAAGAAAAAATCCAAAGGAAAAAAAATCTTAACATAAAAAGATTGCAATTCATAAAATGACATAAACAACCCATCCCAGGAGCAGATAACTAATTATATTTGAAACGAGAAAGGTACGGAGCCAAAGGGGTGCTTCATCCTCCAACCCAGCTCAGGCAGAATCTACTGCCAATTCAAAACTTGCTAATGAATCAGCTACAATATTGCACCATCGAGAAACAACCCTAAACTCCCTAACCCAAACAATAGAGGCAAGTTGGCCAATATTATCCATTAGGAGACTAGTTTTGGAGTGGTAAGCCCCGAAGATCTAGCAGAATTCCCATGAAGAATCCAAAGTATTTTGACTGAGAGCTGTTGCATGGCAGGGACTTGCATGTTGGTCGAGACTTGCAAGTTGAAATAAATCTTGCGTAATTGCTAAAGAATAGGTCCATTAGTTATTTAATTTTGTTATTCAAAATTGTTGTTATCTTCTTTTTGTATTTAGGACATCAATAAAGGAAGTCTCCTTTATTAAAACTCTCAAGGTCTATTCTCATCTGAAGCAGAATATTCATCCAATATTATTAGCTTTGATTGGGACCTATCAGTGGTATCAAAGTTAAAGCAAAATATGTCTACCAATAAAGAAAGAATAGAACTCTTAGAAGCTGGATTGGGGGATCTGTAGACTAACTTCAGCCACATGGAGTTGGGTGTCAACGGTAAACTATGGCAGCTGGAAGTTGCTATCAGCAAAATGTCCGACATCCTAACGACTACTTCTGGTAACCTCAATGAGCATAGCAGATAGTCCTCCAATGGACGAACACCTGATCATGCAAAGGAAGTGTTGGACTAGGTTGGTCAAACCTACCTCAAAACCTTCTTTTTATCTTGACAACATAAATTTGAAAGTACTAGTCATCTTATTTAAGTGTTGTGATGACAAAAATAAAGTTAGAATAACATTAGAAGTTGAATGGAGAAGAAAACGAAAGTTGGTTCATGAGCGTGATTGTTACCTTTAAGTCTCAATCACTACAAAGACAAATATTGAAGAAATTTTGGATAGTTGACTTTGTGGTGTCCGTCGCAGTGAGCATCTCAACTGTGACAATCAAAACTCCATTGATGCACTCTAGCCATCCAACCAAAGATTGCTACGTGTTTATGGAGCCATTTACAAATTCAAGTGTCACGACAGCGACACTCATATAGAGACTACAACAAATTTTCAATGACCAACAGTCCAATTTGCATTTTAGGAGTCTCAACTACTATCGATGTTGCGATCGCTACCTCCATATAGCGAGCGAGATCATTGAAGCACAAAATAAGGTTTTGATTAAAATTTCTAATGGTTACTTCATTCTTTCTTGAGGGTTTTGTAGTTGTTACTCACATTTTTATATCTAGCGGTCGTGACATATGTGTAGAGACAATGACCATCTGTACCTGTTGGGCAATAACTGCATGACTTTTGAATGGTGCAATTTTTTCATTTATTGCATTTCAAACCATTTTTTTAACCTCTCCACACCCCTCTACTACCTATTTAAAGCTCTTTTGAACCATTTTCACCACTTTACACAAATTCTCTCTCTTTTAACTCTAAAATTCTCATTCTTCTTTTCATCTTTTATCCTTATCCCTTACCCTTTTCCATCATCTTCATGCCTTCCTTACCCTTTTCCATCATCTTAATAGGTCCTAAAAGGTTCATAAGATCAAAGAAAGGCAAAGGCATAACCCAAACCTCTTCCCTTCCTTCTAGACCCATAATTCCTCTCCACAAGATGAAAGGTGTCACCAAGGAAGAAAAAGATAGTTATGAGTCAATAAAAAAAAAAGTGATACAATCCAACAAAATTCCTTCTGATTTCATGCTCACTTCTCTTCATCTTGACGAAGAAATTTGAAAATTTATAAACAACTTAGGTTGGATTGATATGATCTATCGAAAAGAACTCGGATATGAAGTGGTGGTAAGAGAATTCATGTGCACAATGCAGATTCACAAGGATGTTCTCTCTGAACCATGTATGCATGGTTTGGTATTTAAGTACTTTGGCAAAGAGTACTCCGATCCTTACCCTCAATTTTATCCTCTCTGCAAACTCTAAATGACCAAGACCCTTCCCATCTTTTTTTTATTAACTACATTTACTTTGATTTTTAGAAAGAAATTTCCATTGAAAAGAGGCATGATCCCAAAAAATTATTAGGCAAAAACATCCAAACCTTATCTCATTAGATTCTATATAGGATCATCACCTTCTCCCTTAATGCAAGGGGTGATGGTAATGAGAAAGGATTCCAAAAAGACCTCACCCTTCTCTATTGTATAATCAATAAAGTCCCTATCCAAATCAATAGGCTTCTCATTGAATTAGCACACATGAGTAACCCAAACAAGTCCCAATTTCTCCTTCCATCTCTTGTGAATACTCTCTATAAAGAAGTAGGGACTTTAACTTCTCAAATTGAAGAATCTCTTCTTGCACTTACCCCTCTTATGATCCAAGCCAAAACTTTATTAACCTCATCTACTTACTCAATGCCAAAATAATTAAACCTAAAACATATGAATATCTGCTTGGGGCACAAGGGGTAAAGATTCAAGAAATCTCACATGCTTATAAGAGAAAAAGACTTGCCATTGAAGAAGGTGAAGGACTGGGCCCTCAAGAAGCACCTTCTCAAGATATCAAGGGTAAGGGCAAGGCTAAGGCCTCATCCTTTAAATCTTCTTCCAAAATCTCACTTTCTTCCATCAACCAAAAGCTTGACAAGGTGATGAGAATGCTTAAAAAGAGATTTTTTCTTCTCTTTCACCTTCATAATGACTTGGTTGATCTTTAAAAGAAAATTCGTGCTACCCATGCCATCTTATTGATTTTCATGAATGGGAAGACATTGAAAAGGAAAATGGTGACTAAGAAGAAGAGGAAGATAAAGTTCAAAGGGAAGGTGATGAAGAAGAAGGAGGAGATATTGAAGAGCTAGAAGCATATGATAGTAACTCCTCTCTTACATTCTAGTTTTTTTTATTTTATCTTTTGTTCATTTTCTTTTTTTCTATTTAATCTTTTTTTATTCTAGCCTAAGTGTGTGATCAAACATATCTATATGTTTGATTTGTGTTATGTATCTTTGTTTCTTTTTAATGACAGTTTGAAGTATGTTTTTTCTATGGTTGATCGATGACAGCTTGGTTTGATGAATGGTATTCCTTCTTTAGTAAAACTTTTAATTATATCACCTTAATTCTTAACTAATCACCATCATATCATTACAATTATCCTTGTCATTATACTTGTTGTTGCACTTATCTTTCCTTTCTTTTCTTTCCTCTCTTTTTGATCTTGACAAAGGGGAAAATATTACATGTAATTGGTTGAGAAGGAGTATATTGGTTGACGGGAAGTATAATATACATTGCGGTGGGAGCATTTCAACCATTTCAACTTTATTCTTTGCATATTCAATCTAGGTTGTCAAACTAAAAAAGGGGGAGATTGTTGGACTAGGTTGGTCAAACCTATATCAAAACCTTGTTTTGATCTTGACAATATAGATTTGAAGGTACTAATCATTTTATCTAAGTGTTGTGATGATAGAAATAAAGTTAGAATAACATTAGAAGTTGAAAGGAAAAGAAAACCAAAGTTGGTACATGAGTCATGATCACTACCTTTAAGTCTC